>PVJH01003867.1:0-134786 GCA_004026705.1 Nesogale talazaci | reverse complement strand
CCCGACTCACAGGAATCTGCGGCGGATTCAATGCGAACTCCGATACTCCACTGAGACGCGAGTTCAAATGCACGGGTGGCCACCCTCTCAAGGCAGTGTCCGGGAACGTCGACTCCTATCAGCCATCCACGTTGGGCGCCATCTGTTGAGGTCTCGGCCAGCGAGACCCTCACGTGGGGACCTTAGGAAGCGACGAACCTGGATGAAGAAAAGACACAGAGACAGGGAGCAAGACAGATTCTGATCAAACTCCGTTTATTCAAGGCTCGGCCAGCAGTATTTATCTCAGAGCATGAGATGAGGTAGAGGGCACACATTCCATTCCAAATATGGTGTGCTTTTAAACCAATGAGCATTCAGTGTAACGCCTAATGGCAGTAAAGGTCAGTTACTTCAGGCTATCAGGGAATTGCAGCAGCCAGGGGTCTCAGGGCGGGGTCTCAGGGCGGCTGATGCAATAAGGAAACTGCTAAGTTTGGCTACGTCCATAATCCTGGCCTAGGCGGCCACCAGCCCCCAACACGGGGTCACTGTAAGTTGGTGTCAACTCCATGGCAGGGAGTTTGGGTTGAGAAGTCCTTGGTTCCGTTGGCATCCCTGCCTCTACATTCATACACAGGTTCCACGTGAGCACAATCAAATGTTCCCAAACTCCCGTCCTTCTCATATTTCCTGCCATCAAGTCAGTGATTGTGGGACCACGTCTACCTTTGCGAAGCTCTCTCATGTTAACCGTATGTTGCGATAAAGTTACTGAGAACGTGTGTGAACTTAGACATCAACACATTCAAGTGAGTGAGGTATGTGAAAATATAAGCCGCTTTGAAGTTCACTTTGACCCAGTAGGCTGGGTCAAACATAACATAGGCTGAGAAAACATAACATAAATCTTAAAGACCACTGTGACAATCACCTAATCCCGTGTCAATTTGAGGATGAAGAGTGTAGGGGTGGAGTCTAACCTATCTGGAGATAGTCAATGAGATCTCTGTGAGGGCATGGCCTTCTCCTGAGAATTCTGGGAAATGTGCTAATTCCTTCTTGGAAGCAGGAGACATTCTCTCACTTGCTGGGAGACTTTCTAGTGACAACACTCGACTGACACCGCTGGCTCCCTGCAAGACATCCCTGAGGAGAAGCCAAAGGAACCCACCCTGATGCAGCAAGAAGCCTGGACCTAGAGAAGCCACATGGAGACTACTGCCAGTGCTGAGATGTTTACAAGACTTTCTACCCACTGGCTTGTGACCATCCTGCATTCGGCATCATTGCATGTGTTTCATGAGTCTGAAGAAGATGTTATAGATTGATATCAGACATATGGGCTAATACCAGACTTGTGGGCTTAGACTGGACAGGGTTGGAATGCTTTCTCAATATTCCATTCCTCTTGTATATAAACCTCTCCCTTATATACATATACGTGTTTATGAATTTGTTTGTCTAGTCTACCAGGACTAATACAGCTGCCCTAACCTCTAACCTTGAAAGGAGGATGAACCATATGACTCTGTACCCCTGGAGAACATAGTAAACTAGCCAATAAGCCAGTGGTTCTCAACCTTCCTAATACTACTACAATTTCCTTTCATACAGTTCCTCATGGTGTGGTGATCCCTAACCATAAAATTATTTTCTTTCGGGGCTGAGCCCAGGTGGCATAGTGGTTGTGCGCAGGACTGCGGCCCACTGGGACGGAGGTTCAATTCCAGCTCCACGGAACAAAGGCTGGGCCTCCCACTCCCACCACCGGAGAGCAATGATGCCCCCCCCCCCCACCAAAAAAAAATTATTATCTTTCTTTCTTTTTTTTTTCTTTTTTTCGCAATGCTGCCCTGGTGGGAGTAGGAAGCCCAGCCTTGCTCCTGGAAAGCTGCTGCTGGATTTGATCTGTCAACTCTGTGGGCCACAGTCCCGCACACAACCACTGCGCCATCAGGGCTCAGCTCCATAAAATTATTTTCATTGCTACTTTATCCCTATACTTTTGCTGTTGTTATGAATCATAATGTAAATATCTCAGATGCAGGATATATTTTCTTTGTTACAAATTGAGCATCATTAAAGCATAGTGATTAATCACAAAAACAATGTCATTATATATTGTGAAATACTTCTAATGACAAATAAATGAAAGTTTGTCTTGAAGCACAGTGTAGCATGGGTAATAGTCTTCATGCCCGGTACTCATATGTGGATGTCTCTGCATGTGGGTGGACCTGCCTGGAGATGGCTAGAGGAGCGGTGTCTCAGTTCCTAAGACCATCAGAAATGTTTCCTGTTGGTCTTAGGCAACCCCAGTGAAAGGGTCGTTTGACCCCCAAGGGGGTCGTAACCCACAGATTGAGGACTGCGGTCTTGTGATAAGCTACATTGGGTCTTGTCATGTGAAGCCACAGTGACAAAGTTACATATAAACTCTAAACTCAAAAACAAACAAACAAACAAAAACTCTAAACTCACTGAGAAAAGACAGGGCCAACCTGGGCCCTGATGAACGAGGGTCTTCTGACCCCTCCTTCAAAGTAGGGACTTGAAGGGTACAGATTGGGACTCTAATCACAGGACCAACACTTGAAAGGTTCAAAGGATTCCCCAGGGAAATGAATGCTGTGAGGTTGGACTTGAGTGCTCTGGCCAGCTCTGTTGTTATGAGGTGGCCCTGAGCAGCTTCTGACTGCGTCCAACAGAACCCTACGTACAACAGAACACTCACTACTCTCCATCCTCACAAGTGTCTGAGTCCATTGTCACAGTCATTGTGTCATTTCCTCTCACTGTTTGTATGTGTGCGACTGTGTGTCTTCCTCTTTTTTGATGACCTCTTATCAGTTCCAGAAACAACTTAGACTACGAAGTAAAGCCCAACTCCTGTGGCTAAACAATCCCTGTTGCCCAGTACTCCTTCCAGGTGTTAGGTCTTGGCATTCTTGCTGTACCAGCAGTGGGGTTTTCCCATTTGTCTTCCTGAAGACTTTCCTGGCTGGTCAAACGGTTTGGGCTCAGAGAGTTTGAACCACCCAGAAGGATGGCACAAGAAAGGCCTGGCAGTCATCTTTCGTAGAGATCACATAGCCAAGAAATTCCTGAGGATCAGTTCCGCTTTAACGCGTGGGATCACCATAAGGCAGAATGAAAGTGACTGCAACAAGTTGTTGTTGTTGTTTTTAAAGGGCTGTAACAGTTGCCTAATCTCAGGTCAGCTTGAAGTGAAGGGGTGGAGTCTACCTTGTCAATTCAGGTCATAGCCAATCGTGGCTCTGTGTTGACCTGGCCTTCTCCTGAGGATTCTGGCAACTCTGGTCTTCCTCCTTGGGCAGAACACATATTCTCTGTGCTACGTATTCCTGATGACAAGCCAAATAGAGCCGTGCTGTAGAAGCCAGAACCCTGGAGCTGGAGAAGCCCCATGGAGACCCACACCAGCGCTGAAATGCTTTCACCACTACTGGATCCACAAGACTTCCTACCCACTGGCCTGTGACCTTCCTGGATTGCACGTTATTGCATGTGTTTTGTAAGTCTGAAGAGGAAATAGACTGGTATCATACAGAAAAACTAAAATTGGACCCATGAACTTGATCTGGACTGGGCTAGGATGTTTTCCCAATATACAGTTACTCTTTGATAATATACACATGAGTGTTTATGACTGAGTTTCTCAACTCAGACTTACGCAAGAGCTTTCCTAAGGGCAGGTCCCTGCTAACGTAGCTTCCTCCAGGCAGTCCTCCTTTTTGGCCCTCACTGTTTTCTCAGCGACTCCTCCAACTTGGCTAGTTTCTTCTGAGTCTAGGTCAGAAGATCTGAGATGATATCCCAATTGATAAGTAGTGACTTTGGGGGACTGGAACCCCAGATAATTGTGCTCAAGAAGTCTTACCTGTTTGCGTTGTGTTTTTATTGTTTTCCAACATTGTGAACATTTATATTCACATTATAAAGTGGAAAATAAAATTATGGCTATCACGTGTTTAATAAAAGCATGACTATTTATATATATTGCAGCACATTTTGAACTTTCATTCTCCTTACATTCATCTACCTGTCATCATTTTTTTACCCTAGAGATCGTTTAAAAAGCACATTTGGACCACTGAAATTCACCATGGCAAATTATTCTTTAAAATTCAAAATCTACAACAACAATAATAATAGCAATTCAAAATCTAGACTCAAGAAAATATTGCATCATCTTCAATTTAATCAGGTCACTTATCCAATACCATAATGTTCTTAGATTTATACCACCATGATCACTGTTGAGATATAAGCAAATAAATGTTACCCTTCGTGTTTTGTGCATTTTGATATCTTCCCATTCTTTTTAATATAATGTATAAGTGACGTCGAGGGAATGTCTGGTAAAATACCCTTGGCAGTAAATGTGATGATAAATTTTTTAAATTAAAAACTTTTGTTAAAAACTAACAAAAATCCTACATTCCGCATTGTATTTATTAGTGAGCATCTGTAGCTGTTTCTTCTGGTTTTCAGTTTGGCTCCATCAGTAAGTGAAAGTCCTGAAGGCGCTCCTGCATCCACGTCTTTCTGGTTGACTCCACTCTGAGAAGTCAGCTCTCCTCAGTTCTCTCTGGGAGCCCTTCCGATCTGAGAGGTCCATTGGCTAGCGCAGCTACCTGACAAAGTTCTACTGCTATTCATAAGGCTTGTCATGGTGAAGGCTTCCGGAGGGGACAGCCCATCTCCTTTTGCTGAGTCTGTTCTTCATCTGGGAGCGCTAATGAAACCTGTGTACCGTGGGGGACCCTGCTAGTCCTTGAAATACAAACAACAGACTTTCATACCAAATCTATGTTGTGCCTTTTGATAGCGCTCCAGGGAATTCTTAGGTTAAAAAAAAAAAAAAAAGAAATCTTAGGTTGTCTTTGGCTTTTTAAAAGATTTCCCTCTCACACCTTCTCTCAGGAGGCTTCTCTCAAACACTGTGGTCGGACAGCAGTGAATTCTCACCTTCCCTGAGGGAGGCCTCCTTTCGATGTCGGACTCAGGTGTAGTCCACACCCATCAGTGGAAGTTCCTGTGTGGCCATGCTAGTCAACAGGGTGCAACAGCGCATCCAGACTAAAACAGACTGGCAACAAAGGGTTGCCCATTAACTCCAAAATCAGTCAACGACAAGCCTACAGATCACAATTTGGCCCAGTCCCCCAACTAATCATGGGAAGCGAGTAGGGGTGGAAGGTGGGCACGTTTTTTGTTGTGTCTGGCATCCTCCTGGGGCCCCTCCATGGCAACTTACAACAGAAAACTATGCAAGGATGACTCCCAACAAAGGGGAGCACTAAGCCAAAGGAAAAGGAAAACACCTGTCATAGGGCTCCCACAGAAGATCAATCATAAGGGCACTCTCAGACGAATAGTATTGCCCCGGGAGACAGGGCAGGCAGTCCAGACGGCAGCGCAGTGACTCAGAGGGCTGACTCGTTCAGGGTTAGGACTTTGAACTTGAAGACCGAATGCCTAGGTGTGCTTGCCCCTCTCCCCCCTCCCCTTCTTGTATGTACGTTACTTGTTCTGTCCAGTGGGAAATACTGGTTTGCCCCTGGGTGTGTTTTCTTCAGCAAACTCCACAGAACGGTCATTGACTTGAAAGGTCCAGCTCGGGCTGTGTCCTTTCGCTCCTCACTCACGCCCAGCCTAGTACACCCACCTGGGACTCCAGCCCAGAGCCTCTGCCAGCTCAGCCCCCGGCAACCTGCGTCTGAGGAACACCAGGTCTCTCTGGACAAAGCGAGGTCTGCACATGTAGTTCCGGCCTATTGGCAGATTTTCAAAACTAAGTGCTATACTTCTTAGAGATTTCACATATAGACAGATTTCACATGAGACAATATTTAAAAACAAATACGAGAGGGATGTTATTGGTAGGGTTGTCCAGTTGCTTTTGCCTCCTAGAGAGCCTGGGTTGGCCAGACGCCCCTGTGCAGGAGAAGGGTTTGCATAAACATTAGAAGAATCACAAGCGCTGGGGGGAGGGGGCTGGGAGGGAGTGCTCAGGGGTCTCTAGGTTCTAAATAGGTTGCCTCATTCGTGTTATCCTTCTTTTTTCAACTGTATATTTATATTTTACACACATGTGTTATTGATGGCTTCTTTCTAGATGAAAACACGTCTAAAGAACTGGGAGTTGATTTAGAGAAAAAACAAAAGCCAGCCGTAGACCTAATAATTGACCAGGTAGGTGTACTTAAATTTTAAAGGATCCAAAGACTTGTACATAGTTGGATAAAGCCTCAGTGCCGCTGAAATCAAAAGCAAGG
Source organism: Nesogale talazaci (assembly GCA_004026705.1). Classification (NCBI taxonomy): domain Eukaryota; kingdom Metazoa; phylum Chordata; class Mammalia; order Afrosoricida; family Tenrecidae; genus Nesogale; species Nesogale talazaci. Next base: position 128,502 of record PVJH01003867.1, on the reverse strand, counting down.
TCTGCTCGCCTCACCTGACCCAGCAGCTCAGCTCACGGCCTTCCTAGGGGAGTGCCCAGAGCCTCTCCCCCCCTCCGGAGGACCTGTGTTTGTAGAGCAATTCCAAGGAGAAATGTCCGCGCGCCTTTTCGCCTCACGCCTGCTGCTTCTCCTTCCTTCTTCTCCTGCTTCCCTTTGTACACAAGCAAGATCAGCTAGCTCCTTGGAGACTTGGCACATTCAAATGACATTTTGTTCCCGTGGATGTTGCAGGCCCTTCCTCCCCTTCCCTCACTGCACACCTGGAGAGAGGTGATTTATGGTCCTGGTCCTGGGTAGGGAGTGCAGTGTGATTGATGTGGCAAACCAGGGACAAATTCCGGGAACCCTTCTCATGGCCCGAGAAGTAATTAACTGGGGGGGGGGAGGGTAGGAGGGGGGAGACTTTCAGAATGACTCCAGGTCATTACACCTTGATAGGTTTTAGATCAATTTCCCCTGGAACCTGGAACAAAACTCCAAGGCAGGTTAAAAACAAGCCAAGTTCAAGAGAGGCTAATGACTTTGAAATTGCATCAGGGCACAGTATAGATAGCAAGTTGTAGTTCACAGTCCACATATGACTTGCAATTAGAAACTGAAGGGCAATTAAGGTGAGTGGAAAGGGAGATTTCATTCATCTATTCAACAAATATTTATTAAACAGCTGCCAGGAACCCAAGTACAGTGCTAACTGCTGGCATACAGCTCTGAGCAAGGTCATTGTTCCACTTCAATGGGCCTTTCCTTTTTACTTAAAAAGCAAAACTGAAACACAGACCCCCACACACATATGATCTAATAAGTGACAGATGCTATGAAGGAAAAATTGGCTAAGGGGTTAGGGAAGCTGAGTGTATGGTGGGGACCAGACCATCATGATCCTACAATTTCCCTTTGAAACCTGTTCAACAGCAGGTCATTATGCACATTTCCATGGACAGATGATGAGCCTGGACCTCTTGAGTGAGAGCAAAACATTCTACCACTGCTCACCACTACCTCCTCTCAGCTCCCGGTCCATTCTGACTCACAGTGACCTTGCAGGGCAGTGCAGAACTGTCCCGATAACTGGAAGCCCAGAGCCAGGTACTGACTCTCAATAGTTTCCCTTTCTCTGTCAGCCCCAAGGGAAGAGCCTTGTGAGCGCTCGGACAGACCTGCTCCTTATTCAGGAGCTAGAATTGGTCTCCACCTGCCCCATGTCCACTTTCTTCTGGACCTGTGTCTTTCAAAAGTAGTTGGTGTCAAACACACTCTACACTGATGTGGTCCCCTTAGCACACAGAACTGTGTTCCCCTAAGAAATTACAGTCACAGGTATAGGAGTAAGATTTTGTTACAACAATTTAGGGGACCAGACACATAGTTCAACTCATAGCAGGTACCGTGTAAATAATACTGACTTCTGTTCAGCCCCTCTTCAGCACTAATGAGCCAATGCCCTGGTGCATTGAGACCAGGCTGGGTCGCATGTCTTAGGAGCACATCTGCCATGTGTCATGGCATTACACCGGCCTTTGTGACCTAAAAGGACAGGAGACACTAGTGAGTCATGGGTACCTACCCTTGTGCCTGTCTTGCACAGATAAAAATGAAGACGCTGAGAAAGTGGCCACTTTTTAGCTGCCTGCCTTCACATGTTGTGGCAGTTACATAATCGATTTGAATGAATGGGTGGAGTCAATCAGGTCACAACCAGATTGATTTCCCCCCTTGTGGACATGGCCTTCTCCTGAGGATTCTGGGAACTCCTGTTTCCTCCCTGGAGGCAGGACACACACACACCCTCTCTCTGCTTGACATTCTTGTTGAACAAGCCAGATGGAACCATGCTGATGGCAGTTAGAGCCCTGGAGATGCTTCCACGGCCACTGCATCCACAAGACTTCCCACCCACAGGCCTATGAGCTTCAGCACCAATGCATGTGCTGTGTTATCGGACATATGGACTAATACTGAACCTAGGGACTTGATCTGGACTGGGCTGGGCTGTTTTCTTAACAAACAATTATTCTTGAATATAAAACTCTCTTTTAGGGCTGAGCCCCGGTGGCGTAGTGGTTGTGCGCGGGACTGCGGCCCACTGGGATGAAGGTTCAATTCCAGCAGTGGGGCTGGGCCTCCTACTCCCACCACTGGAGAGCACTGATGCAAAAAAAAAAAAAAAAATTCGTTTTAGGGACTGAGCTCCTGTGGCGTAGTGGTTGTGCGCGGGACTGCGGCCCACTGGGATGGAGGTTTAATTCCAGCAGTGGGGCTGGGCCTCCTACTCCCACCACCGGAGAGCAATGATGCCAAAAAAAAAAAAAAAAAAAAACCCTCTCTTTTACACACTTATGAGTGTCTCTGGATTTGTTTCTCTGGTCGACCCAGACTAATATGCAGGTGTTAACTCATGTAACTCTCACCACAGCCCTGAAGCCCGCTCTTATCCTCTTGGCCCATTCGCCCTCGAAACATCTGGGCATTTTCACTAACTGCCAGGAAGATGAGTGAAAAACAAACATTTTACAAAAAGACAAAAATCACTCGACTGTATCTAACCAGAGGGAAAACCCCTCAGAAGTCACCGTTAATTGATGCTTTGAGAGATGGGGCTTTCGAGGTGACCTACCTCCCTTTGTGAGGCCTTCTATTGAAGTTGTAGAAGTTACAAAGTCGCACAGGGAGACCGAACACCTTGGCCTGGGCTTGAGAAGGCAAAGCCCGAGCAGCCTGGCTCAGGAGAGATTGTGCCGATCCACTGAAAATCCCTTTGCCTTTTTAGAACACAAAGCACAAGTATGAAAAGTCCAAAGGTTGAAGGTTAACATAATGCTCCAAGCAGAGTTACAAGGAAAAGTGGGTGACTCATGAAGCAGTACTCTTATGTCCTGCCTGTGGTTTAGCACCATAAAGGAAGAAGTCCAATGAGTCACGTATGGAATGAGCAACTAAGGCATAAGTGTGTGCACTTACACTTCATTTTCTTTACCTGCACTCTGGATCACTAGCCACGCTGAGTGGTTTGGGAGATAGAATGACCCCGCAGGGGACAGTGAAGAACACCCTACAGAGTAGTTCCATGAGGCACTGGTGGTGTCCCCTGCATGGGTGTTGCTAATGTGCCTTGCATAAATTCAGTGGAAGATAGCAAAAAGGTATAACGGTCACCCACCAACCCCTCCCTTAAATATGACCACCACACGTTTTCTAACATTTGCTTCTGAGGTTCCCCCTCTGGTCAAATACAGCAGAGTGATTTTTGTCTATGAGAAAATATGTGTTTCAAGTGATCATTCCTTACAGTTAGTACAAACATCCAAGTGGTTCCCTCACAAAAGAGCATATATTGTATGATTCAACATCTACCAAGAAGCCCAGGTGGGGCTGTGGAGTGCAAGTTAGACAACTAACCACAAGGTCAGTGGTTCAGATCCACCAGCTGATCCTCAGGGGAGAGATGAGGCGATCTGCTCCTGTAAAACTTTAAATAGGGTTGTTAAGAATCTAAAAAGATTTGATAGCAGTGTTGGTGTTGTATCCATTTATAAAAATTATCTAGAATATAGAAATAGGGGGTACACCCTCAAAAAAAGTTTTTCAAAGCTATGCATTTTACAAATTGTTTTTTTTTAAGCTATTGGGTTTGTTTGTTTGTTTGTTTCACAAAACAACCCTACCACCTTCAAAGTAGTCTCCATTACACTTATTACATTTGTCAAATCTGTGATTCCATTCTTGGAAACATTTTCCCAACTCATCTGTATGGGTGGCTAACGGCAGCTTCCTTCTTTTGGGTTTTTTTTTTTCTTCACCTCTTCTACATGGTCAAATTGCTGTCCCTTCACATTCCTCTTCATTTGGGGAAATAAGCACACAAACAAACAAAAGCCCCACAGGTGAGGTCATGTGAGTCAGGTGTATAAGGCAAGAGAGGCATGCTGGGTTTTGCCCAAAACTGGTGCACTGAGATGGTTGTATGAGCAGGTGCATTGCTGTGGTGGCAAAACCAGTCCCCGTCTGCCACAAATCAGGTCTTTTTTTTGTCGCACACTGTTAGGCTATCTTTTCAAAACTTCGAAATAGAAAGCTTGATTAACAGTTTGACCAGGTAGAACGAACTCCAAATGCACCATCCCCTACATCAAGACACGACAAAACCTAAAAAATGAGCATCATCTTGATTTTTGATTTTCACTTGCCAGATGAGCTCTTTTGGGGTGAGGGGACGATACTGTCTTCCACTGGCTTGATTGATGTTTGCTTTCAGGGTCATAAGAATAGCACCCTGTCTCATCACCTTCAATGACCTTGGGGGTATGTGCGGAAGCCTGGATCACTTTGGAGCTGTTCTTTCAAAGTATGGCATGTTTCCACTCGACACTCTTTTTCCTTGGTCAGTCAGAACCTAAGGTACACATTTTGAAGGGATCTTTCTCATTCCCAAATCTTCTGTTAAAATTTGCTGAACTGATCTCCAAAATAGTCCAAATAATTCCCCCAACTCTTCTATGGTCCATCAACAGTCTTTGAACATAAGTGCACAGATTTTTGGAAATGACAAAACCACTCGGGCACTTGAGTTTTTCCCTGTAAGCTCTCTTTGTAAGCTGTGTTCAACATCACAACAGTTTCTGCGGCAATTTTTCCAAAGCAGGATACAATTTTTTTGAGGGGGGCGGTGATGGCTGATTTCAGAGAACAGCATGAAATTAGGGGCCAATGTGCACAGGAAGATTCTTTTAAGACGTGCAAATGCTATGGTCTTTGAATTTAGAATTGGCTTGCATGTTTTGGGCATCTGACTTTAGGTAAGTCACTCTTTCTCAGTCTATGTCCGTGGGTGCAAAATGCGGATACTTTTGCTGTGAGATGAAAGAGTTCATTAGGAGACCAGAACAGTGTCTGGCACGGGATAGACACCAGCAACACCCCACCTGCAAGTGGGGTCAAGTGGCATTCTCTGGTGTGGCACTTTCACTGGAATGCATGGTTCGTTAACCTCAACATAGTTCAGCTTCTGAGCAGACGGTGCTATGAACGAGGTTAAAATTCTCCCTACACCCTTGTTTGTGTGATGAATTCACTCAGCCGACTGCCAGAGAATGAAAGAAACCCACAATTAAGCAGGTCAAACTGGACCTGAAGCAACACTCCGCCTTTCCCGAGCAGTGCGGCCATGAATTCCGCCCTAGTGGGAAGCAAGGATTTCATCATGAGCCATTTCTCCCAGGAATGTGGAAAGAGCACTGTGAGTAGCTAGGGCGACACTCTCCACCCCAGCCCTCGCCACAGAATGGCCTCCCTGTCACAGCCCTGCTCTGCAGGGGACTTTCAGATTGCAAGACTCCACCCTCGTCTCTGGCTTGAATATACAGACTAGAATATATTTATCTCCCATGGATAAGTAATTGAAGGGAGCAGTGGCAAGCGTTTGGGTGTAGAATGAGATTGGCTCAGATCGGAGTTCTAGTTCTGCCACTAAAGGCACGTTAGCCTGGCACCGTGGATTTTCAGGTTCTCCTTCCTTCAAGTGAGGATAAGAACATCGACTTCACGTTGTGAGTCAAGAAAGAAGATGGTGATGCAAAATGCTACCGAAACAGGAGAGTCCTTTCCCCCACTATTTATTAATTCTATGACGTTTTAAACACTGGCGAGGGAGAGAGATGACAAAGGAATGAAAGAATCGACAGTTCACAGCGGGCAGGTCATCTCTTATTCTTGGGGAGTTCAGTCTGAGGACCTGGGCATCGTAGTGTCAAAGCACAGACCGGAGTCTCTGCTAAAATTAGAGCAAAGAGCTTCATTGAAGGAATACAACAACCTAGATCCGGCAATTTTTTGAGGGTCTACAAAGGTCTTCCATACATTTCAGTCGGTTACAGTTTCGCTATTCTTTGGACATCTAGGATGTGTGGTACACTACCGGAATGGACACTTTATTGGAAGGCAAGCTGGGAGAGGAGTGGGCATTGGGGAGGAGGTACCCGCGAGTTCCTGGCTGTTTTCTCAAAGTTGGTTCAGAATAAGCATTAACAAGAACAACGAACTACAGCCCTGCTTACATCTTTGGCAGAAGTGCCTATGCTAAGCATCTAGATTTTTTTTTTTAATTCAAGATAGTTAAAAAAGGAAACCCACTAGGTATTTAAGGCCTAGCCTGTAGGGAAAATACACAATTCTAGATTGTGATTATGACTAAAAGGAGAGATTATAGGTCTGATAGGAACAGATGGAGACATTTTTTGAGCACCCAAATATGACAGTTACTAGCTGGGAGGAGAATTTAGGCTCAATTACTTTACAAATGACTATCCCTGTCTCTTTTGACAAGTGGAAGGTCACACTTTTAAAGTGACCAGACTTTAAGCGGGACACCATTGACCAGGGGGAGGGGGTGGTTTCTTGATTAAAAATGTGGTCTATACAAAAATGTTCAGAGAACGCAAAAATAGTATTGTAATATATTTATTTAATGTTTAAATGCTGTGGGACGCGGAACAAATTGTTAAAAAACAGGACGTCTGGTCACCTTACAGCTAGATCTAATCTTTGATAATAAAATTTTAACAGAGTCAGAAGACGATGGAAGCTCTCCCTTGGATTAGAAATTGTTGAGCTACAAGAATTTTGACTCTGGTCTTGTGTGCCAGTTTACATAGGCCTATTTCAGTGGTCAGTAAACTGCGACTCATGAACCATTTGTGGCTCTTCCAGTGTGAACGTGCGGCTCTGAAGTAACACTGAAAACATTTGAAGGTCATTATTTCAGATTTAAGGCTCTTGAGTGATTTAAAAGCTGTTAGGAGGGACAGGATTGGCTCTGCAATTTCAAGAGCTTGCTGACCCCCGGTCAATCCCAGCCACTACCTTTTGAACTGCAGTGAGGTACATGCTCGTTATCAACTGAATTCACCCTCAGTTGGGCCCCATTACTAATTTCCTGAGGTATTCTGTCAATTGAGATTAAACTTCACAAACACAAAGTCTTTGATGGATCGTGCTCCCTCTGTTTTTTGGCCCCTCTGTCACTTCAGTAAGGATCCCTAGTGGCATGGTGGTGAAGTGTTGAACTGCTAACACAAGCAGTTTGAAACTACGAGCTGAGCTGCTCCATTGGAGTAAGACAGGGTTTTCTACAGCCATAAAGACTTAAAGCCTTGGAAACACAACACACATGTACACACATAACACGCACAATTATAAAACAAAGTGACCGTAGCAAATACATACATATCAGTAATCTCACTGAGTGTCAATGAACTAGACACACCAGTCAAGAGTCAGAGAGAAGCAGAATGAATAGGAAAACAAAATCCATCAATATGCTGGCTCTAAGAATCACACTTTGCAAATACAGACATGAACAGATTAAAAATCAGAGGCTGGACACAATCATACCAAGCAAACAGCAACCAAAAGAAAGCAGAGGTGGCAATATTAATCTCTGAGAAAATAGACTTTAAGGCAAGCAATGTAATAAGATACATGAATGGATTCTACACAATGATTAAGGTAACAATTGCCCAAGAGGACATGATTATAATGAACATATATGCATCCATGAAAGACCCTCAACATATCCTGTCTCGCCTCCAGCTCCACCGGCCCGGCTGGCCGCCCGCTCCCCCACCACCACACTCGCACCATGGCCAACAACGAGCGCACCTTCATCGCCGTCAAGCCCGACGGCGTGCAGCATGGCCTGGAGGGCGACATCATCAAGCGCTTCGAGCAGAAGGGGTTCCGCCTGGTGGCCTTGAAGTTAGTGAAGGCCTCCGAGGAACACCTGAAGCAGCACTACAGTGACCTGAAAGACCACCCCTTCTTCCCCGGGCTGGTGAAGCACATGAACTTGGGACCCATGGTGGCCATGGTCTGGGAGGGGCTGAATGTGGCGAAGACGGGCTGGGTGATGCTGGGAGAGACCAACCCAGCGGATTCTAGCCAGGCACCATCCGAGGGGACTTCTGCATGCAAGTTGGCAGGAACATCATTCATGGCAGTGATTCGGCCAAAAGTGCCGAGGAAGAAATCAGCCTCTGGTTTAAGCCGGAGGAACTGGTGGACGACAAGTCTTGTGGCTACGACTGGATCTACGAGTAAGAGGCGGACAAAGCAGTCTGGTCCCCGCGGGCCGGTTGACACTGTGCCTGTCTTGTGTGCAATTCTTCCTCTGGGGCGGGAAGTGGTAGGATTGAGGTCCTGTCTCCTTCCAAAACACGCTGACCAATAAAACAACGCCTTTGGAGAAAAAAAAAAAGACCCTCAACATATATTAATCAAATCTTTACAGAATTGAAAACAGATATAGACACCTCAACAATACTAACTGGAGACTTCAGTATGCTGATGTCCAGGAACATCAAGGAAAAAAAACTCAACAAAGTCACAAAGATGCTCAATAACAGAATTAATAAAATCATCTTAATAGAGTATACAGAATGCTCCATCAAACAAAAACACAGCATATGTTCTTCTCCAACACACATGGAACATTCTCAAGATTAGACCACCAACTAGGCTACCCAGCAGGTCACGACAAATTAAAAATATTAAGATCCTTGTGTTAGGCAGGATTCTCTAGCGAAATAGAACCAAAACACACACACACACACACACACACACACACACACACAGCACAAAGAAGTATAACAGCTAATTAGTCTACACAGCAGTACACAGGGCGCAGTTTAACTCACTTCCATGGAACGTTAGTGTACTGGAAATCCTTCAACTCATGAAGGCTCTGAATTCAAAGTCAAGGGAGCAGACAGCTGAGTCTTCCTTGGACGTTGCAGGCTGAGTGCATTCACAGACAGCCAACCGCAGGGCAGGTCGCCAACAGTCAGAAGCTCAGGAACTTCATGAAGGAGGCTCAGACGGGTTATCAAACCCAAGCAATGCAAGACTACAGAATCCACCAATCTCAAGTTTACGTGATGGACACACCAGTAGCATGGTGATGCAGGTCTGCAGGAACCTCAAACTCTAGCAACATGATCCACAGGTTGGCTGTCTCACAGGTAGTGTAGCTCACAAATTGAGGCAGAGAACTGACTAAAGCAGTCACAACTTGGTCCAATCCCCAGAGAGCCAGAGAGAGAGAGGGGGCAGGCCTTGCCAAGTCATTTATCTCTTTGCCCTCCAATCAAGCTGCAACCCGATTAATCCCACATGTTCCTATTGGCTGGCGTGGCAAAATAAACCCACCTGTCACATTCCTATAGCCTATCTTTTCAGATCACAGTGCTATAAAATTAGAAATTAAAAAAAACAAGCATACAAACAAACAAACAAACAAAAAACCCAGAAACATAGGCACACACATGGAGACTGAACAACATGATACTAAAAATGATTGGATAATAAAACAAATAAAAGAAAATAAAAATAAATTCTTTTAAACAAATGAAAATGATCACAGCATAGCAAAACCTTTGGGGCATAGTAAAAGCAGTAATCAGAGGTCAATTTATACAAATCTACATACACATGAAAAAGAGAAGAAATACAAATCAACCCTACCACAACACCTCCAAGAACGGAAACAAAGGCAACAAAGCAAACCCTCCAATAAAAGAAAGAAAGAAATAGGATCAAAGCAGAAAAAATATAGAACACAAACACAAAAAACATGGGAAAAACAATAAGACAAGAAGCTGGTTCTTTGAAGGATTAACAAATTAGACCACTGGCAATCTTAACAAAAGGTGAAAAAAAAAGAAAAGACATAAACACCTAGATTAAAAGATGAAAAGGGTGGTATTAATGAAATAAAGAGAATAATAACACATTACTATGACAAACTGTACTAAAACAAATTCAATAATCTAGAATTAATGAACAAATAACTAGAAATATATCACCCATTCAAGTTAATGCAAACAGATATTGAAAAACTCAAAAGACCCATAGGAAAAGAAGAAATGGAGCAGATCATTAAGAAGCTACCAACCAGGAAAGTTCCAGGAACAAATAATTTCACAGGAGAATTTTACCAAGTTTTGGAGGATATATGACATTAATACTACACACACTCTTCCAAAACATAGAAAAAGACAGCAAACTCCCAAACTCATTCTATGAAGCTAGCATAACACTGATACCCAAACCAGGCAAAGACCCCCCCCACAAAGATAGAAAATTATAGATCAATATGCCTTATGAACATAGATCCTTAACAAAATTCTGGCCAATAGAATCCAGTATCACATCAAAAAAATAATTTACCATGCCAAGTTGAACTCATTCCAGGGATGCAGGGATGGTTCAATATTCAAAAAACAACCCATGTAATCTATCATATAAGCAAAATAAAGAATAAAAAACAAATGATAATATCAATTGATGTAAAAAAGGTATTTGATAATGTTCAACATCCATTGTTTTGTCATCAAAACACTCAACAAAATAGTGATAGAAGGGAAATTTCTCAGCATAACAAAAGTCATATTTGAAAACCAACAGCCAACATCACACTCAATGGGGAAAAGCTAGAGAGATTTCCACTGAAAACAGGGACCAGACAAGGATGTCCCGTCACCATTCTTATTCAACGTCATTCTGGAAGTGTTAGCTAGAGCCATCAGGTGATAAAAAGAAATCAAAGAACTATAAATAGGCAACAAAATGAAACTCTTTGCTATATGCAGATGATATGATTCTATGTGTGGAAAATCCAAAAGTCTCCACAAAAATCCACTGAAAACAATTGAGGGATTCAGCGAGGTAGCAGAATACAACATTAGCAACCAGAAAAAATTTGGATTCTTGTCTATCAGTGAGGAGAGCTACAAAAAGGACATTAAGAAAACAATACCATTTACAATAACCATGCAAAAGATGACATACTCATGAATAAATCTAACTAAAGAAGCAAAAGACCTCTACAGAGAAAATCATAAAACACTACAAGAACCAAGAAAGAGCTACACAATAATATCCCATGCTCACGGATAGGCAGACAATATTGTGAAAATGTCAATACTACCTAAAACGATCCACAAAAGCTATTCCAAATTCCAAATAAATTCTTTAAAGAAATGGAAAAACTAACTTCTAATTTCACTTGAACAGGCAAACCCAAGATAAGCAAAGAACTTAAAGAGGCTTCACACTATGTGTTGCTCCAGGTGGACTAGAGAAACAAATTCATAGACACTCATATGTGTATAAGAAAGAGCTTTATATAAAGAGCAATTGTATATTGAGAAAACATCCCAGCTCAGTCCAGATCAAGTCCTCAAGTCCGGTGTTAGCCCATCTGTCCAATACCAGTCTATAAATTCCTCTTCAGACTCACGGAACACAAGCAACGACGCCTAATGCGGAACGATCACAGGCCGGTGGGTGAAAAGTCTTGTGAAAACATCTCCATATAGCCCCTTCCAGCTCCAGAGCTCTGTCTCCATCAGTGTGATTCCATGTGGCTTGTCAACAGGCATATCTAGCAGAGACTGGCCTCCAGAGTGTCTGGTCTCCAGTGGGCTATTTATCTCCATTGTGCCTCCAAATGAGGTCAACAAGCTGCAACCTGATTGACCAGGTAGACCCCGCCTTGATGCAAATTGACAGATTATGTAACTCCTTACCCTAAGTACCCACTACATAGTCATAGTAGTCAAAATTGTCTAATGCTGGTACAATGAGAGCTATGTAAACCAATGGATCAGAACAGAAAACCTAACCATAAATGCATCAGCCTACAGACAACTAATCTTCAACAAAGGACCTTGAAATATCCAATGGGAAAAAACCTCTTCAGGAAATAGTGTTAGACAAACTAGATTTACACAATGAAAAGAATGCAACAGGACCCATATTTCTCCCTATGCACAAAAACAAACTCAAGATGGACTAAAGACCTCAATGTAAACCCCACAGCTATCAGAATCATCAATGAGAAAGCTGGAACAAACTTACAGTCCCTATTGCAGGGCATACATAGACAATCAAGTATAGGGAAGGAGACACACAGTGGCAGACAAGAGAGGTGACTGAGAAATACTAAAATTACATAACTTACGTACATCAAAAGACTTTTTTAGGAGAGTAAAATGAGAACCCATAGACTGGGTTTTTTTTTTTTTTGACACATCAGAAGAGGCTCTGATTTCCAAAATATACAGAACTCCACAACAACTCAATAGAAAAATAATAAACAACCCCATTAAGTGGGAAAAAGACATGAACAGACAATTCACCAAAAATGACACGCAAATGGGTGTCACACATACAAAAAAAATGTTCACGATCACTAGCCATCACGGAGATTCAAATTAAAATTGCAATGAGATACCAACCACTTTGCACCCACAACACTAGCTCAACTTAAAACAAAACAACCCCCCCCCCAAAAAAAACACAAAAAAAACCCCAGAAGGCAACAAATGGTGGGGAGAATGTGGAGAGATTGGAACTCACATGCACTGTAACTCACATGCACTGTTGATGGACTTGTAAATACACACAACCACTATGGAAAACAATATGGCAAAACTTAATATATCAAATTGAAATTCCATACTATCCAGCACTACCACTAGCAGGCATATGACCCCCAAAGAAATAAGAGACACAGCACAAATAGATGCATCCTCTCTCATGTTAATAGCAGCACAGTTCATGATAGCAAGAATTTGGAAACAGCCCAATTGCCCAACCGTAGAAGAATGGATTAGAAACTATGGTACAACAAAAAAGAAACTATGGTATATAAACACAATGGAATACTAGGCATCCCTAAAAACAGTGATGAAAACATGAAAGCCTCATGACATGAAAGGATCTGGAAACCATTATGCTGAGTGAAGTTAGTCAATCACAAGGGGACAAATATTGTATGAGTCTACGATTATTACTAAGGAGAAACCACGATCATTCAGATCTTAGGGACCAATCCACAACAAGGTGGAATGTCTTCCTAACATGAATCATACATCACCACCCTTATGTGCACTGCATACAAACCACCTCAAAGGAGGAAACTTCACCTTGGCTGGGGTCACTCCTTCAAGAAGGGGGAAAAAGGAGAAGACCATCCACTTGATGCTGTGCCACATTGAGACAAGCCTGTGACAGATCACCAATCCCTCCATAGGAATGAGAGGAGAAGCTTACTAGAAAGTCGGGTTGAAATCGGGAGGCAGGAGCATCTATATTTCAGACAGGAAGACTGGTGTTTCTGTTGGGTAAGTGGGGAGGACCAAGCTCACATTGGGAAGAGATGCTAAACAATAATTGTAGGAAACTTAAAGAGAGAATAAACCCGGTCCTATGCTCCAGAGTAGATACTTTGAATATGTTTCTGCGCTATGGAGTAGGCACTTACACCAGTGGTTCTCAAACTTCCTAATGCCATGACCCTTTAACACAGTGCCTCATGTTGTGGTGACCCCCTGAACATAAAATGATTTTTGTTGCTACTTCATAATTATAATTTTCTACTGTTATGAATTGGGAGACCCCTGTGAGAAAGTCATTGGCCCCCAAAGGTGTCATGACTCCCGGGTTGAGGACTACTGCCTTCAATGATGGCCTTACAGGAAATGTGGCATCTCCAAGGGTCACACCAGGAGAAGTCAGCATAGAAGCCTGACTAAACTAATGGAACTCTTCCTCAATGTTATTTATACCCTTGGACTTAGTACTGCAATGCCCTGATGGCAGAGGATGCAAGGGATGACCACCCCAAGACTGTGGAATTGGCAGTCATTGCACCTTGGGTGAACCCCTGATATGGCAGTCATGTGCTTATGTTAACTTCATGATTGAGATGCAGGGGTCAAGTCTACCCTGTTAATCTGGAGATAGCCATTGAGTAGCCAATGAGGCCTCTGTGTGGGCATGACTTTCCCCTGAGACTTCTGGGAAATCTCATGATATTTCCCTCATGGAGAGGAGAATCTATCTATCCCAACTCTATCTATCCCAACTCCCAGTTGTTGGGAGTTAGTCTCAGAGACGATTAATCATGGACAAGACAAGATGGCAGCGTCTGAGGAGCCGGAGAAGCCACACGGCTTTGCCATGATGAAGCCAGCCCTCTGAGGCTGGAGAGGCCATGTGGAGACCCCTGCCAGCAATGAGTTGCTTCTGCCACCACTGGATACTGTTGACGGACCCTGAGCCCTGGAAGTGAGGAGCTGTGGGGAGACCCCTTCCAGCGCCTGGATTCTGCACCCACTGACCTGTGACTTCGTGAGTCGGAAGGAGACATTATAGACTGCTATCAGGCATATGAGCTAATATCGGACTTAGGACTTTGAAGTGGACTGGGTTGGGATGCTTTCTTAGTGTTTCATTCCTTTTGTATATAAACCCTTTCCTTATATGCATATGCATGTCTATGAAATTTGTTCCTCTAGTCTCCCTGGACTCACACACCTGACTTAGTAGATTTCCAATGTATAGAGACCTAGAACCCCCATAAATGTGTTGCTTCAATGCTCTCCTTGTATTAATATGACACGTTCTATTCTGAGAGGGAAGGGTCTGCCCTGATAAGAGATGATGCAGGGAAATTTCCCCAAGTACCAACCCTCACTCTCAATATGGACCACTCAATCAATTAAGAAATCAATCTGTACAAAGCCACAACTCAAGGACTGCAGTTTGCAGTACTCATATAAACTCCTCTTATCAACAGTACTTTAAATTCAATGTCATTGGATAAATAGTGGATGCTATTGATGCAATCGTCATAAACCTGAAAGGTGGGGGGGAGGTGACAATTTTTTTCTTCTTCATTTGTTTGGGATTTAAAAAAAAAGTTTTCTTTGTTTTTCTATATTGTTGGTGGTAAATCTTGTTGGTTCTGGTTTTCTTTATTGTTTATGTCATAATATAACTTTCAAAGTAAAACAGAGTTATTTATAACCTAGGGACAAGGAGGATTCTGAGCTCCCACATGATTCTGGCCCTGATCCAAGAACAGTTAGTTCTTTGTGTGTGTGTGTGTGTGTGTGTGTGTGTTTTGCTTTGTGGCATCACTGCCCTGGTGGGAGTAGGAAGCCTAGCCTTGCTCCTGGAGAGCTGCTGCTGGATTTGAACCATCAACCCTGTGGGCTGCAGTCCCGCACACAACCACTACACCGCCAGGGCTCAGCCCAAACAATTCTTATAAGATGACCTTGCTCCATACTCACCTTCACAAAGACATCACTGAAGATAAGGTGCTACAGCAAAGTATGATGAAGAAAGTAAAAGGTGTCCAGCTATCCATTGGAATAGTGGTTGGGGTCTTAAAGGCTTGTCTTCAAACAAGCGTCCATCTAAGTGAGAAGTCAACTAAGTCCACATGGAAGAAGTGTATCAGCCTGTGTGATCCAAAAATGAAAATAACAAAATCCAAACATGATGAGGGGAAAAGTAGAAGAGTTTAAATTGTGAACACCCAACTTGTAGAAGGACATGGAGGACAGTGGGAACCCAAAATCCATCATCATAGAAGCCTGACTTGGTCGGATTGGATCTCTGGCAGACCCACTGTAATCACAGATGAGGGACTGGAACAGCTTTACTACAAGACGGAGTCGGCCTCCACACAATGGCAGTGTTTGCAGTGGTCCCATCATCAAGGAACCGTGGTAGACTTGTTGGGTGAACTTTGGGCCTTGGACTGCTAATGGAAAGGCGAGTGGTTCAAATACACCAGCTGCTCTGTGGAGGAAAGATCAAGTTCTCTGCTCCCCTAAAGATTCACAGTCTTAGAGATCCAGTAGGATCGTCACAATGGACTCCATGGCAATGTTTCTTTTTTTTTTTTCCCCTCTTGGTTTGGACCATATCATTTCTCTTTCTTTCTTCATGAATATTTCATTGTGAACTGGGTGAATGTTTCAGGACAAATTATGTTACATGAAATATTTATATATATTTTGTTTTATGCCTATTGTAATCCTTTCAGTCCTTCCCTGGTTCCCTGCTTCCATTCACCTGTCTTTCCTGCCCTTTCCTGCCTATTAAACTTTGGGGGCTTTTTTTGTGGGGTGGGGGGCAAATACTGACTTTAAAAAAATCTCTTTTGGATGATTGTTTTAAGGCACACATTCCTCACAGTTATATTGTATGTTTCATAGCCTGTCGAACTGAAAGGTGATGAAATGGGTTCATTCCTGGGACTGAATGGGTCTAACAGCCATTGTCTCAGGGGTTCCACTAGTCTCCATCAGACCAGGAAGTCTGAGTCTGGTGTGTGTGTGTGTGTGTGTGTGTGTGTGTGTGTGTGTGTGTGTGTGATTTTGAGCCTTGTTCTACAGTTTCCTCCCATTCTGTACAGTACCTTCTATTGTAATCCTGATTAGAGTTACAGGGAACACATGCTGGGCACCATCTGATTCACCTGGTCTCACTGAAGGATGTGCTTCATGTGATTTTTTGAGTCTTTGGTTTTCTTCACCCTCCTTTGCTCCAGAAGAAAGAGACCAACAGTCGTATCTCAAATGGCTGCTCTCACGTTCTTAGGATTTCTGTACCTACTCACCAGGCAAAGTGTATAATATTGTTTTATGGATTATGTCTCTATATCCTGCAAGACCATGGTCCTAAACCCTCAAGTTCAGTGACTTATTTCCTCAAGGTGTTAGGCAATGAATAAGAAATGTGCATAACTTTGTCGCCTGTAAGTTCTATGTATACCTGAATATCTTTACAGATACATATGTAGCGATGTCTTTTGCCAAACCTAGATATGCTTGTGGGTATGTTATCACATGCCATTCCATAACTCTTCAACTGACATACCTACTGTGTATCCATTCATAGATTACTAATTATTATTATTTCAGGATTGCATATAAGGTGGTGTTTACTACTGTAGCTTTATACTCTTAAGTACCTCCCAATGTTGCCTTTGCCTTGTTGTGTTGGGCTGGTCTTCCTCTTATTGTGAATCACCTTTTCCTTTACCCAAGTTAACATGTATAGTTAGTGATTTTATTTACCCTTCCTCTTCCATTCATTGAAATATGAAAGAATGCTTCTTTCTGTGCATAACCTTTCTCTTGACTTTTTTTGGGGGGAGGGGGCACATCACTGCCCTGGTGGGAGTAGGAAGCCCAACCTTGCTTCTGGAGAGCTGCTGCTGAATTTGAACCACCAACCCTGTGGGCTGCAAGGTTGCCAGGGCTCAGCCCTCTCTTGATTTTTTGATACTGGTGATCTCGTACAACATTTATCTTTTTTGTGATTGGCTTATGAATCAGCATAATTCCCTCTGGGTTCATCCATGTTGTGAGATGTTTCCTGGGCAAATCATTTTATTTATCATAGCCTAGTGAGTCATTGCTTGTATATAGACCATAGTTTGTTTATCCATTAATTCATTGATAAACACTTAGGTTAAAGTGACCAGATTTTGAGCCAGACACCATTGACCAGGGGTGGGGGTGGGATTCTTGATTAAAAATTTGGTCTACATGGAGCAAAGTTTTCAGAGAATGCAAAAGTAGTATTGTAATATATCTATTTTAATTTTAAAACACCACGGGATATTGTTAAATTATTTTTAAAAAGTAGGACACCTGGTAACCTTAACTTAGATTATTCCCATTACTTTCTGATTGCAAAATAATACTGAAGTAAACATTACTGTGCACATATCTATTTATCACATTGATCTTAGTTCTCTAGGATATATTACTAGTAGTTGGATAGTTGAATATTATGATATTTCTATTTTTAACATCGTAAAGAAGTAGTTAAAGAAGTAAAATCCCACAAACAGTATGTGAGAATTTCAATCTCCTGGTACCCTTGCCAGCATTTGCAATGTGTAAGATCTTTTAAAATCATTGCTATATATTGCAGCAGGTTATTGACAGGGAGGTGCTAGAGGTTCATGCCAGAGTCAAAAGAGGATGTGGGACAAAGGATTTCATTGATGAAATCATATAAAACTTGACTGAAAGCAGATAATTCCAGAAGTATGTTTACTTGTATTTTATTGACTATACAAAAGCATTTAACTCTGTGGATTCTAACACACTATCGACAGACTTGAGAAGAATGGAAATTCTAGAGCAATTCATTGTGTTCATGTGGAACTTGTACATAGATCAAGAGGTAGTTGTGCAAACAGAACAAAGGAATAGTGTGGTTTTAAAATCATGAGAGTGTGTCAATGTTTCATCCTCTCATCATACTTACTCAATCTGTAGGCTGAGCAAATAATCAGAGAAGCTGAATTTTATGGAGAAGAATGTAACCTCAGGATTGAAGGAAGTCTTCCTAACAATCTGTGATATGCCAATGGCAGAACCTTGTTTGCTGAAAATGAGGACTTGACGCACTTGCTGATGAAGATCAAGGATTGTAGCCTTTAGTATGGATTACAAGTCAATGTAAAGGAAGTCAAAATCCTCACAACTGGACCAGTAGACAACATCATGATAGAGGGAGAAACAATTCAAGTTGTCTAGGACTTAGTTTAGCTTTAATCCATAGTCAGTGTTCATGGAAGCAGTAGTCAAGAAATCAAATGATGCACTGCATTGGATAAAGCTGTTCCACAAGACCTCTTTATTTTTATTTTATTTTATTTTTTTAGGCATCACTGCTCTCTGGTGACGGGAGTAGGAGGCCCAGCCTTTGCTCCTGTGAGCTGAAATTGAACCTCCATTCCAGCGGGCTGCAGTCCCACGCACAACCACTATGCCACCAGGGCTCAGCCCTCAACAAGACCTCTTTAAAGTGTTGAAAAGCCAGGATGTTACTTTGAGGATTGAGGTGTGCTTGACCCAAGCACTGCTCTTTTTAATTGCTTCATATGCTCATGAGAGTTGGATGTTGAATAAGGGTGACCAGGGAAGAATTGATACACTTGTGCTATGCTGCTAGTGAAGAATATTGAAAATATGATGATCTGTCAAAAGAGCAATCAAATCTGTCTTGGAAGATGTACAACCAGAATAATCCTTAGAGGTAAGGGTAGTAAGATCTTACATACTTTGGACATGTTATCAGGAAGCACCTGTCCCTGGAGAAAAGCATCATGCTTGGCTAAGTAGAGGAAGAGAGAAAATAGCCCTTGAAAGATGAATTGACACAATGGCTATAACAATGGGCTCAAACATAACAAAAACTGGGTGGTAATTTTTTTCTATTCTTGAAACCGATTTGACAGCACCCAACAACAACATATATACTAAGGTAAGATGAGAACTCGGGTTGAGCCCCGGTGGCGTAGTGGTTGTGCACGGGACTGCAGCCCACTGGGATGGAGGTTCAATTCCAGCTCCACGGAGCAAAGGCTGGGCCTTCTACTCCCACCACCTGAGGGCAGTGATGCCCAAAAAAGCAAAACAAAAACAAAAACAAAAAAACAAAAAAGATGAGAACTCATTGTTGATGTGCATCTTTCTAATGGCTAGTGATCATGAATATCTCTTCATATATTTGTTGGCTATCTCCATGTCTTCTTTGGTGAAGTACCTATTCATGTCCTCTGCCTTTTAAAAAAATTAGATTGCCTTTTTGTTGTTGAAGTATTGTGGTTGTCAATAAATTTTAGATGACTTTTAGATTGCAATTATTTCCCCCAATAGGTATATATTCTATTTTGACTCTTGGAAAAGTATTTTGATGTGTATAAGCATTTAATTTTTCAGAGGTGTCTGAGGAAACAGCATGTCTACAATCTCACCTCTTCCACTTACACAAAGAGAGAGGGAATCCAGGTCTCCATATACCCAAGGAAGATGCCTATGATGTAGAGCCCAGAGATGCCTCCACTTTCAAACCGTTCTTTATCCTGATCTGACACCAAGCATTTCTCCCCAAACACTCTGCTCCTCTACTGGACTCTATAAACATCGGGATGGTGTAATAGGTAGGCTTATTGTGCCAACCTAGCCAATAGGAACATGCGGGATTAACCAGGTCACAGTTTGATTGGAGGGCAAAGAGAAAAATGTGTTGGCAAGATCCACCCCTTGCACTGGTCTCTGGTGATGGGGCTAGAATTCAGTTGCTTAGCTATTTCTCTGTCTCAACTTGTGAGCTATACCACCTGTGGGTAGTGGATCATGTCGCTGGAGTTTGTGATTCCTTCGAGACCTGCTTTGTCACACTATTGGTGTATACATAGCATGAACTTGAGGCTTATAGATCTAGTTGTCTTGCATTGCTTGAGTTCAATATCCCATCCAGGCCTGCTTTGCTATTCTCCTGAGCAGTTGACTTTTGATGACCCACCCTTGCTCTCTGTTGGTGCCTGCCTATAGCTGGACTTTGCCTGCATTGTCTTAGGAAAGACTCAGCTGTCTGCTTCTTTGACTTTGGATCCGACAGCCTGTGAGTTGTGAGTTGAAGGACTTCCAGGATATTAATTGTTCCACAGAAGTGAGTTGAACTGAGCCCTCTGTACTGTTGTGTGGACTAATTTGCTATAATATTCCTTCATGCTGCATATATATATATATATATATATATATATACACACACACACACACACACACACACACACACAAAGTGTCCTGATTTTGTTTCTCTAAAGATCCCTGCCTAACACAGATAACACTCACAAGTATGGCGTTTACTCAGGGAGCTAACAGGTGACAAAATGTTAAGGATACAGTTATTTTATCCATAGCCCCTCTTCTTAGTCATGCTGATAGGCCCATCTCTTTGTTTTTTGGCCTCTCGCCCTTGTGGTCACTAACATCTGCCTTGCTCAGACTATAAAGCTCCTTTAGGGTTGGTAAGTGGCCAGAAGCCATTCCAGTCTGAATGCCTGAAGGCACTCAGCCTTCTTCATTCTGTGGGCTAGGATGCCAACCCTCTGCCCCCAATGTTGTCTCATGGACTTAGAGCTGCCACCTCTACTACGGCTGCCACAACATTTCAGTGCAGTCATCTTGCATGGTTCTCTCCCAGTTCTCTCCTGCTGGTCTTCAGATACCATGTTCCTGCTTCTGAATTGGCTCACTTTATATGCAGTGGACTGGCCAAACTGACCGCTGAACCCTAGTCGAGTTTCACACAGCCTGTTCACATGGCCCCACCTAATCATTTGGTGGTAGTTAGAAAGACTATAGATAGACAAGCTCTACCAATGCATTTTAATTCACCACAGTCCCTGTCATTTAGTATACTAGCTGCTGTTTGTAAATTTCTATTTAGATGCTTAACAGACTGTGCCATAAATTAGAGTTCCTAAATTTGCCCCTGTTCTTTTGTCCATGAATATTATTGCTTCAGGGTTTCCACTCAGGTCTTTGATGCCTCTTGAATTGATTTTTGTATAGAATAGGATCCTGTTTCATTTTTCTACATATGGATATTTATTGTTCCCAGAATCATTTGTTAAAAAGACTAATATTTCTTTCCAATTTGATGGATTTCTGCACCTTTGAATAGATCAATTGACCACAGGTGATTATTTCTTAGTTCTCAGTTCTGTTCCCTTGGGTGATTTGTCTGTCATTGTCCCAGTATCTGGTTGTTTTGACTGTGGTGGCTGTGTAGTAGGTAATAAGATCAGGAATTCCAGGTGTTCTTTATTGTTCTTCTTTCTCAGCAGTGCTTTACTTATCTAGGGTCTTCTTTCTTTTCTATATAAAGTTGAAGGTTAGTTTTTCCATCTCTTTAAAGAATGTGCATGGAATTTGGGACAGGATTGATATCTATTTATAGATTTCTTGGAATAATATTGATTTTTGCCCAATGCTGTCTTCCTATCATGAAAATGTGTGGTCTTCCATTTATGTAGGCTTCTTTGGTTTCTTTCTATAGTTTTAAAATTGTCTACTTTGTGTAAAGCTATTATATCACTGGTTAAATTTATTTTTATTTAATTGTTTTAGTGGCCTATGTCATAGTATTGTCTTCCTGATTTCCTTCTCAGAATTCTCTATTTCAATAAAGAAGAATTTGACTGACTATTGTATGCTAATTGAGTTTCTGGTTCTAAATCATCTGTACATACTTGAATTCCACTTGGTCACGACATCTTTTTTTTTTTAATGCTATTGGGAAATAATGTCTAGGATTTTGCTGGGAGTTTTTGCATCTTCATGAGCGATATTGGTCTATAATTTTCTTTTCTAGTGATGTCTTTTCCTGGATTTGGTATCAGTGTTATGTTGGCTTCATAGAATGGATACAGAAACAGTCTATCCTTTTTTTATGTTGTGAGATAGTTTGCACAGAATCATAGAATTGGTGTCTGTTCTTCTTTGAAGCTTTGCAAAATTCTCTAGTGAATTCTCCCAAAATGTTGATTGGGGAAAAAATCTGCTCATTAGTAGATCTGCATAGTTCAAAACCCGCATTGTTCAGGGGTCAACTGTTTATCTAATTTCACCTGAAGGCATTCTGAGACGGCAGCTGTGACTCATGTGTTCATCTTCCTCGTCTTCTTGCTTCGCACTGCACTGTATTCATCTGGACGGTGAATCTTCAGGGGCCTCTCCACATTTGCTGTATGGACTCCAACTGTGTCTGTGTTGCAAATTCTACAAATGCTTTTAGTTTAAATTAGTCATGATTGATCACCTCTTGATGCAGTTTCCCTGGTTCTACCCACTGACAAATTGCTGTTCTCTTTAAACTGTCCAGAGCTCCATGCAATCTAACCCGCTTGCTCAGATTCCTGCCAAGGGGAGTTCCTCACAATTTTGGGAGGATCAGCTCCTCACTCTGATAAGGGAGAAGAAATAGCGAGTTCCCACTGGCTGGGAATTGTCTAGCATAGGCGTCAGTCTAAATCTTATGATCCTATTGTTTGTGGTCTCCGGGCCTGTTACTCACTGCATCTTCAAACCTCTTTCTGGTGTGCGCCCTGGGACCTCGGAGCCTCCTTCATGAGCTTCCCAGCCATGCCGGCCTGTGTCTTAGCGTGGTGCTGCTCACCCTTCCTCACGCCACGACCCTTTACCACGCTTCCTCATGTGTGGGGACCCCCAGCCATACAATGACTTTCATTGCTACTTCATAACTGCAATTTTGTTACTATTATGAATTGTCATGTAAATATCTGATATGCAGGATATACTTTCTAAGTTACAAATGGAACATAATTCAAGCAGAGGGGATTAATCACAAAACAATATGTAATTATAAATCGTGAAATATTTATTTCTCATTACAAATAAATGAACTTTTGTCTTGAAGCATGGTGCAGCATGCCTAGCCTTCTTTGTGCCACTCCTGTGTGGGGGTATCTGCACGTGGGCAGACCCACCAGGAGACAAATAGAGGCGTGGTGTCCCTGAGACCATCGGACACAGGTGCTTGCCCATGGTCTTAGGTGATCTGTGAAAGGATCATTTGACCCCCAAAAGGGTCAAAACCCACAGACTGAGAACCACTGTCTTGGAGGCTCTTCAACATGTATGAATTGGCGTGGGTTCCTCAGGCACAGATTTTTCCAAACCCCTCTACTTTCGGGCCTCAGCTGATCCTTGCCTCATGCTAATTGACTAAAGAATTCCTGGGTAATTCTCCTGATAAGGCAGTAAACACATTGCTTGTTCAAAACAGAAGCTTCCAAGAGCCAGGCAAGGGAAGCAGCAGAGAGTCTTGGCCCTGACAGACCTGAACTCAGATACTGGCTTACAATGCTCACTAGCTGGCTGACCTGAGGCCAGTTATCTTATCTCTGAGCCTGACTTTCTTTCTTCATCTTGAAAATGTGGAGCATAACCCCTTTCCTACAAGAACAACTTGAATTAAAATGCTCATCTGCATGCACAGACTGACAGAGAGGTGAATTATTATGATAACTGTTATGAAGGTGCCATGCAGACTCAGTCACAACCACTGATTTTTCCATCTCCTGTGTTTACTTCTTCCTTCAGTGACTGACTTCTAACCATTAGGAAAAAAAAGTGACCAGATTTTAAGCGGGACACCATTGACTGGGGGGAGGGGGGGGGGGTTTCTTGATTAAAAATGTGGTCTATACGGAGCAACAAAATGAAAAAAAAAATTGTAATATATTTATTTAATTTTAAAATGCTGCGGGACATGGGACAAGTTGTTAAAAAACGGGGCGTCTGGTCACCTTATGTGTGCATCTACCATCTCTGGAGCACACAGCCCTGTCATTTGGGACTATGATTTGTCTTTGTGTTCTTTCTGCCTAACACTGTGCCTGGGAGAGCGTCTGTAGAGTGCATAAGTACATGAACGGGTGAGTAAACAGATTCCGTTTCACCGCAAATTTGAACAGGCTTCATCGTACAATTTTAGATTGTTCACAGTTAAAAGGCTGGAAGACTTAAATGTGCAACCTGAAACCATAGAGTTCTTAGAAGAGAAGGTGTAGCTGTTACCTTCACTTTTAAAGATGGCTTGCCCCACAGAGTAGGAAAAGCACAAATAACAGAAGATAAAATAACTAAATGGGACCCCACAAGAAAGAACCAACCTCTCAGGACCAAGAATGAGAATAGCACTATCAGGAGGGGAGGGAAGGGAAGGGGAAGAGATCACAATGGATGAGTGGACAACAGAAGAGCGAGTGAAGCAGAACAATGGTTTGTCAGAGCAGACCAGCCTCTGCCCATCGTGGGGGTTCTGTAGGTGCAATTGCACAGTGATAACATATAACGAGCATAGGAAAGTCACAGGAGCTAGACGACAAGGTAGAATAGAAGAGTCAGACACATTTCATGGTGGCACGCTCACCTCAGCCCCGCGTGGTGGGCCACACAGTGGTGGCAGGCAGAGGAGAGAGGGAATATATTTCTAACCAAGGCTTATGTATACTTAAGGGCATGCAAGCCCCTGAATATAGGTAACCACATACGTCACAGGATGCGGTTGTACCACTGGCAATACAGCAATGGGAGGGGGCGGTCTAGGGGAAGAGATGGGATGAGGGGTACACAGGTGACAAGATGGGTGGATCTTGGATTCAGCCCACACGGATTCAGCCCACACGTAGTCTCTGGGCTTTCCATGAAAGCAATCACTATCCTTATCTGTAGGGTGGGAGCCCCACCTGCGGCGGGACAGACAATCGTCTGATGGCTCTGGATGACTCATGTCTTCAGGGAGAGAACTTCTAAGCTGTGCGTCCAAGTGTGCTACAATCATTTACCATATGCTGCAAGCAGCGTCCTAGGTCTGAAATATACTTGGAGGAGACAACCTGGGGAGAAGCCTTTTGGCATTTCAGCAGTTGGTGGAAGACATTAAAAAAATTAACAATTATCAAGGGTTCATGAGGGAGGGGGTGGGGAGCAGGGGAAATGAGCTGATACCGAGGGATGAAATAGAAAGAAAATATTCTGAAAATAATGAATGGCAACATAGGTACAAACGTCCTTCACACAATGGCTGGACGGCTGGATTGCAATGAGAGTTGTAAAATCCTCCAATAAAATGATTTCAAAAAGACTTTACCAAGAAAGAGAAAAGATAACATGCCAACTGGAGACCTTACTTTGTAAACTATACACCTGTTAAGAATCTAATAATAAAAATGAAAGTAAATAATTCAACAAGTTAACCAAAGACAGCTAAACTAAGTGTACGACGGGCAAAGTACTTGAATAACCAGTTCCCCCAAACAGGATAGTCACATGGCCATCAGACACATGAAAAGTTGCTTATGATTTTTTAAGGTTTAAAAAAGAAGCATGAGTTTATTGAAGAGGAATACTTTGGATAAGAAGTGAAAGATTGAGATGGAGCCATGGCAAGGAAGTGGAGCTCAGGCAGGAATAAAAAGTAAAGAAAGGCTTTATTGAGGTCGGGATGAACGTTGGGGAGGGGATAGGAGAGCAGAGGAAGGGACGGGAGCACGGGAGCTCCCAGACGGTTCTGGGTCTAAGGGTTAGGCCAGGGTAATCATGCCGGTCTGGTTAGGAAAATATGCAAACGAGGTGAAGAAAGCTCATGGTGCAGTAAAGAGAAAAGAGATTTGCTTCCTGGACTGCAGTTGCAACATCAGAGTCTGTGAGAAACTACTTTGTTTTATAGCCTCCTACTCCAGCATGCTGCAGGAGGGGGTTTTGAAGTTATCCATATTTCTGAGAAGCTGGCAAAGGGGCTGCACCAGTCTGGTTTCGAGAGATCAGCTTCGTGGAATGCTGGGGTCAGAGGCTGTGAAGTCCAGCAGGTCATCTGTCTTCCTGAGGGCTGCTTGGTCCAGTCCCAGCCCAAACAAGAAGTCCCAAGGGTCCTTAGCTAGTTTAAAAGACCAGGACCAGATTCTTTATACGAGTCATGTATTGCATTGGTGGTGTCTGAGTCCCAGACATCTGAATTTCAGATTTTATCCCTGTAACGTACAGTGATGTTGGACCAGTTCCTCAATCTTGAGAGAAATAGATGAGGCTGGTTTCTCATCTACAAAATGAGGACCTCACTACTGCTCCAGCCTGGGGATAATAAAGTAGAAGCAAAATATTTGTTTAAGGTTTTGTGAAAAGAGGAGCCTCTGTAAGGTGCCCACTGTTTTCAATATAACTTGATTTAAAAATTGCGAGGGGGGGTGATAGGCCCACCCTAATTCCAGCTACATCAGCCTCCTCCCCAGAAGACTGCAGTTCAAAGGACAATACTGAAGCTACAGCCCAGGGAGAGTGGTGGGTCTGCCCAGACCCATGGGAACAAACTAAGAGGGAGGGAGAGAATAGAGGGGGAGGGGGGAAAAGGTGGGGGAGGAGAGGGAGAGGGAAGGGAGAGAGAGCGAGGGGAAGGAAAGGGGAGGGGGAGGGGGAAAACCACAAACTGGCCCACCAAGTCCCAAGGATGACATTCCTCCTTAACAGTCAAGGCACAGAGAAGACCTTAGGGCCAGCCCTACTGGTCTGACACCACCACCCCTCCCCACCCCTACTGAGGTGAAACACAAAGTGAGTGCAACAGAGGAGCAAGGGGAGCAAAGCATCTGAGCTCCCTGCTCCCCCCAGGAATCCTGAAAATAGACTTCCGGCTTGGCTTGGAGGGCAGGGCTTCCCACCTCATCAGATTTGATCAGAAAATAGACATAAAGGTCAGCAGACAGACCAGGAATGCTTTAGAGACCCTTTACTTCTTCTCCGCCCCCTCATCCCCCATTTCGATATCTATATCGTCTATACTTATATCTATACTTAGGCAAGATTAACAGTCCCAAGGGGAAAACAAACAGGACTAATGGTTCCAAGGGGCACAGGGGAGAGGGAAACAGAGCAGGAAGCCAACACTCCCAGGGACAAGGGATGAACAAGCGATCTAAAATTGACAGCAAGGAGGCTGTAGAACGCCTAGTGGGTTTGATCACGTGCAATATAGCCGAGAGGAGTTACTGAAGGTCAAACATGATAGTGGGACAGAAGGAAAGTAAAAGGAAATAGAGGGGGGGCTGAGCCCCGGTGGTGCGGTGGTTGTGCGCGGGACTGCGGCCCACTGGGTTGGAGGTTCGAATCCAGCCCTACTCCCCCCACCAGAGGGCAGTGATGCCCCCAAAACACAAAAGCAAAACAAACAAACAGAAAAGAGGAAATAGAGGAAAGAACTAGGAGGCAAAAGACATTTATAGAGATATAAATATAGGCATTTATATGTAATTATATCAATATATAACACTTGGGATATAGGTCTATGTACATGTATTTATATATGAAGTATCAAAGTAGCAAATGGACATTCACCTCTACGCTAGTATCTCCTCAATGCAAGAACACTTTGTTCTAATAACTTGGCTCACTCTTCCTACCCGCTGAAGTAAAAATACGTGTATAGGCAAATGTGGTGAAAAAAGTTGATGGTGCCTGGCTGTTAGAATACATAGCATTCAGGGTCTTAAAGATTTGAAGTTAAGCAAGTGGCTATGTAGCAGGGAAGCAGCAGAACTCACCTGGAAGAAGCACACCAGCTCATGTGATCACAAGGTGTCAGCAGGTTAAGATATTAGGCAACGGAAAACCCAAAACAATCACATCGAATGTGAATGACAGAGGTCAGAGTGGAATCCCAAAGCCCATCTGTAGACATTTGGACATCTCTTCACAGAAGTGTCACAAGGAAGGGACCAGCCAGTCAGGTGCAGTATAGCACTGATGAAGCATACAACTAGTTCTTCATTGCTTCCTCCCCACTCTCATGACCCCAGTTCTGCCTTACAAATCTGGCTAGACCAGATCATGTTCACTGGTACAGATAAGAGCTCTTGACACAGGGAATCCAGGACAGATAAACCCCACAGGAATAGTAGTGAGAATCACTATACCACAAGGGGAGAGGGAAGGTGGGAGAAAGGGGAAACCGCTCATAATGATCGACATATAACACTCCCTCCCCCAGGGGGACAAACAACAGAAACATGGATGAAGGGAGATAGCGGATGGTGTAAGATATGAAAATAATAATGGTTTATAATTTATCAAGGGCTCACAAGGAAGGGAGGGAGGGGAAAAAGAGGAGCTGATACCAAGGGCTTAAGGAGAAAGTGTTCTGAAAATGATGATGGCAACATATGTACAAATGTGTATGATACAATTGATGTATGCATTGTTGTAAGAGCTGTAAGAGGCCCCAATGGAATTACTTATATAAAAGGGAATGGGAAGAGAGTAAATGGTTACTGGCAGTGTAGTGAACTTTTGGATGGAGTTTTACTCAAAAGAAGATGGGAGATGGGAAAGAGACAGAATTAGAGCAGAAGCTATTGGGACATGTGGTGTTTAAATGAGTCAAATTAGAAAGCAGGAAGAAAAGCTTTCATTAAAGAGTTCATTAAAGTTGATAAGATGAAATAAAAAGGTTGATAAGGTGAAAAATAATTGAGGGGATTTGATATGCCCACACAGAATTCCCACCTTCTAAGTGGAAAACTAGGCCTTGATTTCCAGTCACAGCACCTCCTGCAGATGCTGCCCATTTGACAGTGCAAGCTTGCATGTGCAAGCTTGCATGTGCTACGGTGCCAGACAGGTCTTAGTAGAGCTTCTAGGCTAAGATGCAAAAAAATCCAGCCAAACTTTGCCTCAAGTCTATGCCAATTCATAGCAACTGTGGGGTGGGGTAGCCCTGTAGATTTCCTGAGACTGTATCTCTTTATGGGGGATAGAAAGCCTCAACTTTTTCCCGCAACATGGTTGCTGGTTTTGAACTGCTGACCTTGCGTTAGTAGCCCACTTACGCTCTGTGGCAGACCCAAACATGAGCATTTAATTGTAGGAAAGCACTTGTGAGATTGAAATTGTGAGTTGACCTACCCATCTGTCTCACAGGCCCTTCTTGTTACAAATAATGAGTAATAAACAAACAGGGACTCTTTAAACTTACGTATTTGGCAGGTATTTTCTCAAGTAAATTGTGTCTATCACTTCCAATAAACACTGACAGGCTTTATTATCATGACAAAAAAATCTTATTGTGCAGAAATTGGGACTATGGAAACTTTCCTCCCACTAGCTTCTCTTCAGACGAGATAGATGGTGATAGTAACAAATGGGAACTTTTTGATATTGTGGAAGGTCAAATGCCAGCATTTAGAAATAATGCAGGAGCGGAGCCCCGGTGGCATAGTGGTTGTGCGTGGGACTGCGGCCCACTGACTTGGACTGACTTGGAGGTTCAAATCCAGCAGCAGCTACCCAGGAGCAAGGCTGGGTGTCCCACTCCCACCAGAGGACAAAGATGCCCCCACCCCCACCCCAGAAATAATGCAGGGGCCGGGCCCTGGTGGCGTAGTGGTTGTGTGAGGGACTGCAGCCTACAGGGTTGATGGTTCAAATCCAGCAGTAGCTCTCCAGGAGCAAGGCTGGGCTTCCTACTCCCACCAGGGCAGTGATGCCACAAAAAACAAACAAAAATAAATAATGCAGGACTTGGTGAACCAACATCTTCCAAATGATGATACAAAATTATGCAGCTAAAAATCCACTATAAGGGCTGAGCCCCGGTGGCGTAGTGGTTGTGCGTGGGACTGCGGCCCACTGGGACGGAGGTTCAATTCCAGCAGTGGGGCTGGGCCTCCTACTCCCACCACCGGAGAGCAGTGATGTCCAAAAAAAAAACAAAACAAAAAAAAATCCACTATAAATACAAGAGCACCTAGTTAATTTTAATGCGACAGCACAAAGTTTATGGATATGATGTGAATCTTCATTTTAACTCACCTTGAAGAAACTATCATTTGTCAAGTTTGGGTGTTGCATCAAAGTATACTCAATTATCTGTAATATTAAAAAATCTTTTGTCAAAAAAAATTTTTTTCTCCATAACTCAGAACTATCCTTTGGAGTTTCCTTAAAATGTTTTAACTAGAAAAGACTGTCTCCCTGAGAATTATGCTATTTTACAACCTCTCCATACGGGACCCCATTGACAACAGGATTTGAAAGATGATGTAGAAATCTGAGGTCAATGAGTTAAATGGGAGAGGATGCAAAACAGTTGCATAAGTATAAGGCTGTGATCAGTATGGCTAAAATGGACAGATAGAAATTAATGTTGCAGTGTGGATAATTAGTATCGCTAAATGGCACATCTAGAAACTATTAGTGTTATGTTTTACTGTGCATATTCTAATACAAATAGAAAAAATTTTTTCAGTGATTTTTAATTTTTTTGGGGGGGCATCACTGCTCTCCGGTGGTGGGGGTAGCAGGCCCAGCCCCACTGCTGGAATTGAACCTCCGTCCCAGTGGGCCGCAGTCCCGCGCACAACCACTCCGCCCCCGGGGCTCGGCCCTTCAGTGATTTTTTTTAAAAAGGCTATTTGACTAGGAAAAATGGTCTGATTTACGTTTGAAAGTCAGCCAATTTAAAGTCTTTATGGACCACAAAGTTCTGACCGGTAACCGATGCTGGGATGGCGCAAGCTCAGCTTGTGCTGGGAATCACCCTGAGATCACTTGCTGGAGCCCTGGAGGGGGAGTGGTTACAGGGCGGGCTGCGATCTCCCGTCAGCAGTTGAAAACCGCCAGCAGCTCCACAGGACACAGACTGGGCTTTCTACTCCTAAAACAAGTTGGGAACTTGCAGAGGGTCCCCGGGAGTCAGCACTGAGTCAATGGCAGTGACAGCCTTTAAGGGTTACCCAAACACCCTTCTGTTTTTGTAAATGGGAAGCCTCTCCGGTTTTTGCACCAGTGCTCTTGATCCATTTCCTAAGCATTTTTCTCAGATCAACCATTGGCCCAATTAGGTTTGGGCAATAGAGAAATATGCTCTTCTCTGCCTTTGAGTTACTGCCTTAGGGACTTGGCATGGGGTTGGGAAGATAGTGTGCACTCATGAGCCTTGAAAGACACACTAATGAGCGCAGAAGTGGGAGACGGGAAACTGGGTAGAAGGGAAAACCTGTACAAAGCCACTGGAGGCTGAAACACCCACTGAGACAAGTGATACTTCATGGGAGAGTGGGTTGGGTGAGATGGTGATGAATTTGAGGAATCCAGGACGTAGTGAAGATCAGGTTTGGGAGTTTGGGAGTTTTCAGTGTTCACCAGGCAGTTTAGCCACTGGCCAGAGCTGTCGGGGTGGAAAGATAAGCAAGGCCAGTTGGGAAGTGATCAGAGTTCACTCTATCTGAGGTCTAGCATCAAATCCATGGGTATACTTAACAGAGAACAATCTCAGTGACAAAGCCCGTTTGAGTCATAAACTTCATTACAACTGATTGTTTAAAAACAGGTATCTCTCAATTCCTTAGATTAAAGATGTCTGTGGGGGTGGGTGCTAGGGTGTAGTCTGTAGGTCATCTGAGATATTTCAAATGAGAGGGCTTCAAAGAGTTCATGGGAAAATGGAATGCATGGAAGGTTGCCCAGAAAGCTTCTTGTGTGCTATTTTTCAAGTATGTCACATTTTGGACACTGAATTTTTTATCCAATGCCCCCACTGCCGGTAACCAGGCCCACTATGCCTAATAACCCATGAATCTTGAGAATAAGTATCAACTGTCAAACTGTCACCACTTTCCATTTGTAATGAAGTCCATGTCAAACCACTGGTTCAAGGGCTTCCAGGTTGAGTATCACCACATATCAAGAGGAAGCTGAATGCTAGCTAGACACCAGTGAAGTACTTGATCAATTCCTGAGCCTGAACAGGACTCAGCAGCATCTAATTTAAGTAAATGCATCCACTAACCAGGTTATCGTATTATACAACAGCGTAGATAAGTGAAATGAAAAAAAATCATAAACATTGACATTGTGTGATTAATAGCTCAGTTTATTAGCTGGTTTAATAAAGTAAAAGCTTATCGTGAAAACGAGGGTAGAAATAGCTTTCTGAAAGTTTTTGATAGGCTTACAAAACCAGATTCATGGGGAAACATCCTAAACAATGACGATCCGAGGAGTGAGTGGGAGGGGCGCTGTGGACAGGCTGTGTGAAGTCGTGTTAGCTTCCGAGGCCATGGGGTGCTTGCTTCTAACTTGCCCCAGGATAGCTTCTAAATACCAGAGGTAAGTTTAATAACACAGAAGTTTCAGTCTGTCAGCTATTTGAAAGTTTCTGAGGATTCCTTTGGCTATGACGACACTCAGTCCTGTATCACTTTTCCTTTTTGATGTCTCTTTACTCTCGAGTACGGGCTTATTGTATCATCCGTCACAAAATCATACAATACTTTGACCCAGGAATGATAGTGGGGCAGTTTGTCATAATATTCAGCAGCAATTTTTCTCACCTAGGAGAGAAAAAGTGCGGTAAGATGAGTTAACAGTTGATTACCAAGTCCTGTTAAAAACCACAGGGAATGTTTCACATACACACTCAACAAAGGAGACTATGAGAACTTTGTCCCTCCTTCTCCAAAAAAGCAAAACAAAACAAAAACAGGAGGGGACAGAGGGGTATTTTTGAGGTATTCTAAACTGAAGGCAGTAGCATTTCAATAGTTATATACATTTGATCTTCTAAGATTACTATCAAGCTGTGATAGTCTGGTTTGCAAAATTTGGCACATAGATTCTGTAACTAGTGCATGCAACTCAATTAATTGGGCTTTTTTAGGGGCATATCATGTGGGTTGAATTGTATAATATAAAAGTAATACTGGCCTCTGTTCTCAATAAACTGACAAGTACTCATAAGGCATTATGGAAGACACTTATCAAGTGCTTGAAACCATCATCCAAAGGAGCAATAATTTGGGACACAGTTCAAAGTTCTTCCATAAGGATCTGCAAGTCAACACCGTGCACTTCAAGCAGAGCCGCCACCTGTCTGCCAGTGGTGGTTCAGGGGTTCTGAGTTGGGCTGTGAGCCTCCAGGTCGGCAGTTTGAAACCACCAGCTGCTGGTAGGAAGAAAGGCTTTTAACTCCTGTGAAGAGTTTTAAGTCTTGGAAGCTCACAGAGGCTGTTTGTTCATTAATGACATCATGGCAGTGGTTTTTTTTTTTCCTCAATATATTGTCAGTGGGCATTGCTTCTCAGTCTTTAGGCTAAGATCAAGTGTAGTAAATATGTCAGTGGAGTCTTATGTGTTGCTATACTGCCGACAGGTTTCAGAGGCGCTTTCAGATTAAGCTGGGTAAGGAAGAAAGGCCTGGCGGTCCACTTCAAAGCGCAGCCAATGAAAACGTCGGGCTCACAGGACCCAATCCTGTTGGGAGGCACCAGAGTGGAGAGGTTCAATAGCAGTTCACTGCAAAAAAAACCCACACATAAAAACAAACTGCATTACAATCCACAGTGCATGTATTGTCCAAGTCAGCAGCAGTTTGTTTTCCATAAAAGCTAGATTAGAGAAGATGCTGTCTTTCAGAAAAAAAAAAAAAATCAATGACAGGGCCAATTAAGATCCCGAATAAATACTTTTGAGTCATGTCCTTCAGTCTTAAAAACAAACCAACAAAATAACAAATCACAAAGGGAAACAAAGCAAGAGTTTATCGTTTATACTCACTGCTCTCACATCAACGCTGACGCACAGCGACCCGAAAGGGCAGGGGAAAGGGCTCTGTGGGTTTCCGAGGCTGTACTCTTTACAGAAGTAGGAAGCCCAGACTTCCCCTCCACAGCACCTCGTGATTTTGAAATGCCGCCCTTGTGGATGGTAGCCCAAAGCATAACCGCTACACAGCCAGGGCTCCTTATCAGCTCGCAGTAAGGCCCAAGGCCAATAATTCATACACTCCTGCGTACAAGGAGCAGGAAACCCTGGGGAATGAGCTTGATTCAAATATTGACAATTAATAAGTACCTAGATTGTCTTGCTTCCCACATTGCCTCCTTTTTTGTGTATACGAAGAAAAACGTACACTCTGAAGTGTTTATGAAAAGCAAAGCTCAGGCTGAGCCCCAGTGGCGTAGTGGTTGTGCATGGGACTGCAGTCCACTGGGATGGAGATTCAATTCCAGCTCCACCGGAGCAAAGGCTGGGCCTCCTACTCCTACCGCCAGAGGGCAGTGATGCCCCCCCAAAAAAACAAAACAAAACAAAAAAAAAATAAATGCTGAATTTTTAAAGGTGTATTAAGTTGAAAATCTTACTGCAGTCAGAATGTTCTATAAAATTGGTTGTGGAAGGTGGACCGGGGTGCAATGGATAACGCGCCTGACTACGGATCAGAAAATTGGTTGTGACGATGTTTGTACAATCCAGTGGATGTATCAAAACCCACCACTTTAAGGGGCTGGATTGTATCTCAAACCAAACTCACTGCCATTGACTCAGTGCCAACTCAAGCTGACCCTACAGGCCCGAGTAGAAGTGCTGCCCTGAGTTTCTGAGCCTCTAACTCTTTACAAGAAGAGCCACATCTTTACAAGAGGAGCGGCTGATGGTTTCAAACTTATAACCTTGTGGTTAGCGGTCCACCTTGAAGTCACACCACCACCAGAGCTGTTAAAGCTGTACCTTCCTACTGCACACCCATTAACTAACTTAATCCCGTGTACAATGATGACAATGGAACAGGCCACTCTTGGCAGGCACTGTAGAAATGGCACGAGAGGGACTGCTAGCACAGGACCCTGAGGTTGCCAGTCAGACAGATGAGCTGACAGCAGAGAAAGCGAGTGGGAAACGAGGAGTCGGTCATGTCTGAACTGAATGGAGTTTTTGTTTTTGTTTTGTTTTTGGCATCACTGCCCTGTGGAGGTAGTAGGAGGCCCAGCCTTGCTCCTGGAGAGCTGCTGCTGGATTTGAACTGCCAACCCACTGGGCCACAGTCTTGCGCACAACCACTATGCCACTGGGGCTCAGCCCCCTGAATGGAGTTTACAGCTATGGAATATCCCAAGAAAATGGGCAGATGGCTCAGGCTGGCAAAAATGATTTGGTTCAACGAATGATTGACTTTCTCTTTACACTTTTTCTCCAACGTCCTTTACATAATAACATCAAAATCCCCCTTCCCTAGCTAAGAAGCAAGCCCTTGCCCTGACTGCTTGCTCACTGACAACCCCAGAGCAAAATCATAGCTGGGCGCTGACATCATGCTGTGTGGGGGAACTGTTGCCCAGACATTTTATTTAGAAAATCATAAAGTCCAAAGAGTAGGTAAATGAATGCCCACCTGCCCTGTGTTTATGTTCACTAATTATTAACCTAGAAACACCCTTCCCCTCTCCATTTTCTCTGCCGATATCTGCCAATGTCACCCTTAAATATTTCAGCATGGGGCTGTAACACTGACACAATGTCATGTAATCAGAAATCATATAGCAGAATTTGCACTGGCCCATGTCCCTTCCAACCCATTTCTGTCCTCAATGGACGATTCAGCCAAGAATCTCACGTCACATTAGCCGTCTTGCTGTGAGAGGTGTGCATGTGCTTAAACAGCCAACCTTTAAAAGCTCAAGTGAGCCAACAGACTGGAACTGGGGTGTGTGCGAGCATAAGGTATCCGACTACAATTCCTCACATTACAGATGCAAGCTATTAGGAACACTAGTGTTACACTCCATCCTTGTTATTCCTCCATTTGAAAGTAGGGGTGCATTTTTTTTTCAACATAGAATTGCAAAAGCTACCCAGTGCGCAGATGAGAAGGCTGAGAGAACTTGCTGGGGAGATAAAGTTAAGAAAGTCATCATTCTAGAAAGGCTGGAAAGATGAGGGTCAAAATCGCTCCCTTTATTTACTCCACAGACAAGACAGTACACCCAACTCAGCCGTCCCTGAGCGTAGCTAGTGTGTCGTTCTGGAAATTGATTGGTGGTGTAGGACATCTGTATGTCCTTAAAAATCCATCTGAGACTCGGCAAGGCCTGTTCGGCTTAACCGTGTAGGGACACAACCGCAGGATTGTGTTTTCCATTCCTAACTTCATTAAAGCTCACAGGTTATATAGAGCTCCTGGGACATTTTAAGACCGGAGGGTAACCACTAGGCCAGGAGAGAAAAGCCTTTGCGAATTAATTTGGTTGTAAAATGCCACATCCATTTCCTAGGCACTCTTCTGATGTGGGTCCGAGACCGGACAGCTGGCCGAGATTCCTTGGGAAGTAAGCCAGTCACACTCATTGTGGTGGTATGGCTCTTGGAAAGGAGTCAAAGTACTGAACTGCTGACTTACCAGTGGAAGGCTTTTGCCAGGAATGTTGGGGAAGTCGTGGTGTTCGTTGTGATAGCCCACGTTGAAGGTCAGCAAATTCAGAGGTCCGTAATACGAGTATGTTTCGTGTCCCTTTAAGAACATGTAATGTTCGGCTATGAAATGTCCAGAAATCGGGTGCAAGCCCAGACCAAATAAGGAGGCTGCCAACATGTAGACCAGAGATTTGACTCCCAAGAAATAGTAAATGGCAATGTTAAAACTAATCTGGGTTGCTGCATTGATCATCTCCAGATAAGTAATAGGCTTGGGGTTGATGAACAGAGGCCGGAAAGCATAAAAGAGAGGCTGAAGAACCACCCACACGAACTTGCGGAAAGTGGTACAGAAAAACCAGCCCTCGAAGTCAGTAGGGATGTCCACATCGATGCCATCCCCTCCGAGGTAGCGATGATGGTCCATATGGTATCTCTTGAAAGAAATGGAATAGGGAATGCCAATAGGAAAATTCGCAAATATCCCAAACCAGCGATTCTGCATGGCCTTACAGTTGCCAAAGGCACTATTATGGGAAATCTCATGAATTGCCAAAGTCATCGAGTGGTTAAGGCAGCTGCCTACAGTATATGCCCAGAACAGGACCCATTTCCAGTCTAAGTCTTTGACTAAGTATAATGCAACCAGCTGGGTGAAGACCATCATGGTTGTAATCCAAACCAGGTTGTAGTCTGGTTTCATCAATGATTTGATCTCAGGGTACTTCGCTGTAAAGAAAAAGAAAAACAAGTCAGGAACCCAGGAAAGTAACGTCTTACTTCAGCAATCCTAATGAAGTGGAATGCTTAATTTTTCCTCTTGTTCCAAATTTCTACACTTCATCTGTTAAGTCTATCGCTGTCAAACATGTTTCTACTAAGCGAAGATGTAGTAGTGATGTTAATAATACCAAGTCATGCAGAGAAATCATGTAGGAAAAACTGGGCTCGGAATCTGGTTTCCACATTAGCAGAAGGGAAGGTACAAAAGTCGTAAGGTTTCACATGACCCAGTTTCTTGTGTATGCGCATTACATTTTTAATGGCAGTGGAAATGCACACAACCAAAGTATACTTCTGTGACAATGACTACATTGGTCGGGTTGTATGACGATCCAGTCCTTTTCTACATGATCCCTTTGCCTAACAACTCTTCCTACATGAAGTAGACACTTTCCAGTGTTGCAATCACAGTGTCTCTAAAGTTGTACATTCTATCCACAGGGGCTGGTCTGCCCTGGCCTATGAGTCAGAGTTCAGTGGCAGTGAGTCCCCATCTAGTAGCACAATATATTTGACTTCATCCTGGAACGAGAGTTGGAACAATGCGCCTCCCCTTTTACCTTGTTTTTTAAATGCTGTGAGCCGCTCATCATCTCTACGTGAGCAGTTCCGGTGAATTGTGCATCACACAAAAAAGTCACCGGCCTCTCAAGGTTCTCTTGTGTTTCCGTTGTGTTCACTGCAATACTGTCAACCTTGAATAACGTAGGGGACCCAGACCAAGTGCTGCCAGTGAAGCTGGACGTGCTGCAGAGAAGCCCAGTCCCCACACTTGGAGCAAAAGCAGAATTGTCTGCTACGTGCTGTCGATTGCAGGCTCGAGCTACGGCGGCCCACCATTCCCAAGGTCAATGAATCTAGTCTAAGGACCGGCTTTGGCTGCAGATGTGAAACCAGGCTTTTAAAATTTTCTGCAGTATGTTTTTATCTTGTATTGAAAAGGCAGATTCCAAATGGGTGCAGTGTGTCAGACGCAGAAGATACAAAACGAAAACAACAAAACCTCAAGGCCGTGGAGTCAAGTCCAACTCGTGAGGCTCCTAAAGGGCAGGGCTTACCTGCCGCTGGCCGTTTCTGAGACTGCAAATCTTCACCAGGGTCTTTCTCTCCCGGAGCAACTGGTGGTTGAAAACCACTGATTTTACTGCAGCCCAACGAGAAACCACCAGACTCCTCATAAGACACGAAGTATGCATTGAGTTTAGGTTATCGATAAGGCTATTAGTTTTGGGGGTGTCAAAAGTAGTAAGCAGATTTTTGACTGAAGGTATGTTGGGGGGGAAAGGAGACAAGAGTTGGTGCTCCTAAACCCTGAGTTGTTCAAGGGTCAAGTGACTGAAGGAGCCCTGAAAGCAAGGTAGTTAAAGCACTTGGCTGTTAACTGAAAGGTTCATGGTTCATACTACATTCACATTGCTCTGCGGAGGAACGAGGTAGCAGTCTGTGTCTGTAGCAAAGACATCTGTGGTCCATCGATGGGACTTTTCTACTCTAGGGTGGCTATGCATCTGATCAACTCAGCAGTTTAGTTGTTCCGGCTTAACCAGCTTCACCCAGCCCTTTTTTTGTTTTTCATAGGTATAATTAGGTTCCTAAAGTGTTTTTGCCGGGCTGAGCCCCGGTGGCGTAGTGGTTGTGCGCGGGACTGCGGCCCATTGGGATGGAGGTTCGGTTCCAGCAGTGGGACTGGGCCTCCTACTCCCACCACCGGAAAAAACGTTTTTGCCACTTAAAGGCAAATATTATTTTCTTCTGTTGAATAATTTCAGTGGAATATTCATTAGAATTTCCAAAGTATTCTGCTGACTTTATTGCGCTTGTCTTGATCCTGCTATAGTATTTTAACACTATTTTGTTAAACACTATTCAAGTTCTCAGTGCTGAATTCTCCTGCACATCTTCAAATATTATGGAAAGGGTCTTTGCATTCCAGAGAGGAGTCCTCTAATGACAAAATACAGTTTTCTGTGGACAAAATATAGTTATCTGAGAAGAAAAGGAGATGGAGCATAAACATAAGCTTTTCTCTTCAGACAGGTCACTTAGCGTGCTCTTCAAAAGAAACTAAATGAGGCAAACGACCAGCAGAGAGGAATTCAGTAAAATCTTAAAAAGCAAAGCAGGATGTTATCTAATTTTAAACACATGAACCGAGGGTAGTATAGTTTCAAGGTAAATAACTCACTTGAGTGCCTTCCCCTTTGTCTCTCTCCGGAAGGCCTGGTGCTGTCGTGGTCCCACTGGGAGATGCTAATCTCAAGGTCCACAGTTTGCAAGCACTGGCCATTCTGAGAGAGACAAGGCTTTCTAGTCCCATGATGACTGAGTCTTGGGAACCCATCAGGGAGTTCTATTTGTTCTCCCAGGATCACTGTGATTTAGAATAGACTCAAGGGCATTGGGTTTTGTTTGTATTTTTCTCTCTCCACTTGCAAACTTATCATTTTTGTTGTTTTAACTCGTTTGATCAAATGCTAATAATGTTGTAGGATATGTATATGTATATAGGGCACTCCTACACAATCAAAAATGAATTCATCGACAACTAAATTTTCTGGTGGAAATGACGAATCCAAATAGTCATTCATAAGAAAATAAAAAAACAAAATACACAACCAAATAGTCACTCATTAAAATAGCATTTCTGAACAACTCTCCAACAAAAGAATAATAGCCATTCATTTTTTGGTAGATGAGCACTAATTCTTTTATATTAAAGTGCTTTATATATATACATATATGTTTAAATGGAACTCCAACATTTTTACCTTACATAAAACTAGATAAAACTGAGAAGAGTCAACAAAGGATAAAAACTATTCATTCTATCCTAAGTAAAAGGAACGCTGGTGGCATAATGGGTGGCGAGTTGCCGTGTTACCACAGGTTTGGCAGTTCAAGACCACCAGATACTCCAAGAGAGAAAGCTGAAGCTTTCTATTCCTGAGTCTTGGTCTCAGACCCACAGGGGCAGTCCACCTTGTCCTGCAGGGCTGCTCTGCGTCAGAAGCAAGTCCGGTGCAAGGAGTCGAGGTTCGAGCAGTAAATTCGTACGAATAAAACTGTGGACTTCAC
Organism: Nesogale talazaci; assembly: GCA_004026705.1. Classification (NCBI taxonomy): domain Eukaryota; kingdom Metazoa; phylum Chordata; class Mammalia; order Afrosoricida; family Tenrecidae; genus Nesogale; species Nesogale talazaci. Next base: position 88,198 of record PVJH01003867.1, on the reverse strand, counting down.
ATTCTCTTGAAGATACACAGAACACTACCCCACGAAGTCATCTTTCAACTAACAACAGTCTAGTTCAAGCAATAAAGAATGCTCCCGTTGAGCACTGTGCTCTTTGAAGGAATCAACCACAGAAGATCCAATGGCCAACAGTAATGCTAAGGAACAGATAAGCCCGTTAAGAGACAGAGTCCAGCGTAATGGCAACCTACAGACAGACTGATAGCACAACGTGAACACTGTAACCAACGCCACTCAGCTGTTCATGTTCAATGTTCGTGTTTCATTATGAATTTTTTTAACTAGAGAAAACAAACATATTCGCAGTCCTCTCAGAAGCTATTTGCCTAAGTAATTTTACAAGCACCAAATTTTACAAAGCTGCTATTATAGGAGCAAGCTTCAAAATCTTTGTGGAAAAAAATAAAAGAGAATACACCTTAGGGCCTTCATGCGCCTCACAGTAAACAATTAAGAAGATAATGGGTTTCCCCACAAATTTTTAGATGCCCCTTGTATATAAAAATTAAATACTGTAAGAATGTTAAGACAATTAAGTGGGGTAATGAAAAGGGGTTTTTTGTTTTTGTGCTGGAACTAGAGCTACATGCAAATAAATGAAGTTGGGTCCTCACCTCACACCATTTATGAGTATTAACTCATAATGCATCATAGGGATAACTATGAAAGCTACAATAAAACTCTTAAAGGAAACACAGGAACAAATCTTTATGACCATTGTTTTTTCTTCCTACCCAAAGCATGTGGCAATAGAAAATAAAGAAATCTCTGTGCTACTGATAATATCAAGTTAAAAGACAATCTGTACTCATCTCCTTTTTTTTTTTTTGTTTTGTTTTTGTGGGCATCACTGCTCTCGGTGGTGGGAGTAGGAGGCCCAGCCCCACTGCTGGAATTGAACCTCCATCCCAGTGGGCCGCAGTCCCGCGCACAACCACTACGCCACCGGGGCTCAGTCCCAAGTCTCCTTTTTAAAAAAAGAATCATTTTGAGCTCAGCCCCGGTGGTGTAAGTGGTTGTGTGCAGGACTGTGGCATGTGGGCTTGGCGGTTCAAATCCAGCGCCCACGACCACCAGAAGCAGTGATGCCCACACACAAAAAAAATCATTTTATTGCAGGTTCTTACAACCCTTATCACAATCCATACATATACATGTGTCAAGCACATTTACACATTTGTTGTCATCATCATTCTCAAAACATTTTCTTCTTACTTGAGCCCTTGGTATCTGCTCATTTCAACTCCTCCCTTCCCACCTTTCCTCCCTCCCAAACCCTTGATAATTTACAAATTACTATTTTCTCCCTTCACCCACTTATCTGTTGTCCATCCCCCGGGGAAGGGGGCTATATATATATCATTGAAAACACTGCCCCCTTTCTACCCCCACCTTCCCTTCCCCCTCCTGGTATCGCTACCCTCATTGGTCCTGGACGGTTTATTTATCCAAGATTTCCTGGGTTTCCAGTTCTTTCTCTGTACCAGTATACATCCTCTGGACTAGCTGGATTTGTAAGGTACAAGAGGGATCGTGACAGTGAGAGGTGGAGGTAGAGGAGAGTTGCATGTTTCATTGGTGCGATCCCGCACCCTGACTGGCTTGTCTCCTTCCCGGGACCCTTCTTTAAGGGGCTGTCCATTGTCTACAGATGGGTTTGGGGTCTCTACTCCACACTCCCCCTCATTCACATCGATAGGCGTTTTTGCTTTGATACCTGATCCTATCGATACCTCATGGTCACACATGTGGGACAGCCACTTATTTATCTCCAACCTTTAAGACCCCAGACGCTCTATCTCGATAGCCTATTGCCGAGCACCATCAGTTTTCTTCACATTAGCACTCCAGTCTCCTCTTTCTTAACAAAGTCTTTGATGAACAAGTTTCAAATTTTGACATAGTCAAATATATTTTGTCCTTTAGTTGCTTGTGACTTTGGTGTCCTATCTAAGAATCAACTGTTAAAAACAAGGTCTTGACCATTTCCTCTCAAATATTGTCTTCAAAGAGTTTTATGTTTTTAGCTGTTCTTAAACTTATTGATCCGTCCTGAGTTAACTTTTATATCTAGTGTGAGGTAAAGGTCCAACTTCATTTTTGTCCCACGTGCCTACACACGGGGCTGTCATGAGTTGCAATCGATTGACAGCAAATGACAAGGTCAATCAGTTACAGCGGCACTGCATGCTTTACTCCCTAGGGAACGGACACTTCACCCTTCTTGAAGAAAGAGATTGGCCACAGATGGATCAGATAAATGCTTATTAAATGGACTTCTAAAAAAAACATGACGGTAAATGCAAAATTACTATTTACAGATGTTGGCAAAAACCAAATCCATGTTCTATTATGCTTCCTCACACCCCACTTCCACCCCCACACCCCCCCAAAATCTGACAGATGGTTGGAAATCTCTGTAATTTCAGTGCAAACACATCCCAGATTCTTTTGTTGTTGTTGTTTGTTTTTTGGGGGGCATCACTGCCCTCAGGTGGTGGGAGTAGGAGGCCCAGCCTTTGCTCTGTGGAGCTGGAATCAACCTCCAACCCAGTGGGCTGCAGTCCGGAGCACAACCACTACGCCACGGGGGCTCGGCCCACATCCTAGATTCTTATCCTTCCTAAGGTTGCTACGTCTCTCACCTGGAGATGTAGCTACACTTGGCAAGGAAAGGATTATACAATCACTGAGAAATATGCATTCCGTGTCCTTTCCAAGTTAAATATCTCAAGGGTAAGTTCTTGGGGTGGGCAGCTCAATGTTGATATAGGTATCATCATCAAGCACTCTTTTACCTCCCTGATTTTCTGAATATAAAATCCACAGTCAATCCTCCCACTCAAGAGTTTGTTTCTTTATATCAACATGCGACGATGCATTGCATACATATCATGCTTTAGATCGAGTATGGTTCAATGACTTGCAAAATGTTTTCATTTTTAAAAGAAATGTGAAACTAAAGTAACTTAAAGTGCTACCCTTAGCACACAATTGTAAAAGTCTGAGCTCCAATTCATTGCTTCCATTTCAAAAATCCATTTCCTGGACCTACTAGCTCAAGAGTGACTGTACGTGCAGGTTAACTCCGAGACAGTGTGTTTGATGAGCTTTTCACGCTTCCATTTTTAAGTGTTAGGGGTTAAATAAAGGTTGGTTGAGCAGAGGCTTCTATTTTTGAAAACACGAAGCTCCTAAATTTAGAAACGTTGCAAAACCCAGCTTGCCTTTCCTTCCCATGGGGCAAGTGAATGGGGGGGGGGGGGGAAGATGTCTCCATCACATCATCAGCCATTGGGGTCCCCGAATTTTGGAAAGACAGCCAAGACGGTAAAAACCGATAAACAAACACACAGATCTATTCTGAAGGCAATCTGAGGGTAACTGGAATTAGAATCCCGCTCCAGGTTGAACTCATTAGCTTGTACCCTCTCTCTAAAATAGGCGTGATTCCGACCCCCTCGCGTTACCGGGAGCACTAGGTTGGCTAACGTTCATAAAGCACGTAGTACAGTGCCTGATGGATCATTAGGAGTAACCTGGAAGAGATAAGAAGGGCTATAAAAACAGAAGTCAAAGGTAAGCCCGCCTGGAGAGTTAAAGGCCTAGTTCGGCTGGCGCACGGGGCCCACAATTAGCCGTCGGCAAGCCATTTCATTGAACCTCCTTGCGGCTGCAAGGCTTCCAACCGCAAAACTGGGGCTCCCGGGGAGGGGCGGGCGGGACGAGGGCCGGGAGAGCACGCGGCACCGGATCCCCGGGGTGGCGGGGGCCGGTCCTCGTCCCCGGCCGGCGGCCTCCGCAGGGCTGTCACAGCGAGAGCGTGGCTGGATGGCAGGTCCCCACATCCTCCCGCAGCTTCCCCTCGCCTGGCCCGGCGCGCCCAGGACCACACCCTGCCTGTGACACACTGGCGCGCGGCCGCGGGCCACCCTCCCACCCGGGGCCTGCTCCCGAGCGCGGAGGAGAGGGCACCCCGGCGCGGGCCCAGGGACCTTCCCCCCCGAGGGGCTCGCGACAAGGGCGCCCCGGCGGTGGGGGGCAGGGGGCAGGAGGCGAACTCCAGGCCGGCCCGAGCCCCACGAGCCAGCAGGGCCCCAAGGGGGCGCGCCTGCGCCTCTTCGCGGAAGGCCCCGTGGGGGCGCGCGGGCCCCCATCCTCCTTCCCGCCGGGTCGGAGCCGGGGAGCCAAGGCCTCACTCTCCCGTCGGTCAGTCCCGCGCCTGCGCCGGCCGACGCGGCCGGGGGGAGGCGGGGGGGCGAGGAGAGAGGCCTGGTAACGCGCGCTCCCCCCCACCCCCCGCCCCGCGACGCCCCCTGGGCGCCAAGGGCCTGGCGGGGAGAGCGCGCCCCGGCGGCGGGATGCCGCGCGCGCGCACATAACGGGGCCCCGGGCGCTCCTCACCCAGGATCTCCCGGCGCCGAGTGGCGTGCGGCTCGTCGGTGTAGACCCACTCGAAGTCCTCTCGAGAAACGCGGCTCCCCATGGCGGCGGCTCGCGGGCCCGCTCCCGGCCTGAGCTCTTGGGGCTTCGGCTCCAGAGAGATAAAGCGGCGGCGGCGGCGGCTGCGGCGGCGGCAGCGGCTACCGGCTCATGTCAGGCGGCGGCGGGCGGAGTCTCCAAGCTCCGCCCCCGTTCCCGCCCCCTCCCCCCCGAGGAGAGCGACCAGGTGGGCGGAGCTTGGAGCCTGCCAGTGGGGGGCCGCCACAGGCTCGCAAGCTCCACCCTTCGAGCGCTTCGGTCACGCGGCTCTACCCCGAGGCAGGATACCGGCTCCTGCCCGTCCCGCCTTTCTGGGAGCTGTCTGTGCCTGCGGGGACAAGGAGGGAAAAAGGAAAAGATCAAGCTGCCGATGGAGCGCCTCCGTGGGTGGAGTTCCCACAGACGCCTGGAGCGCTGCCAAGCCACAAGGATACTTGACCATTACTAGTTGAATGGCAGGCGCCCCGAGGTTTGCTCATTCTCAAAAGCAAATTGTTTGTTGAGCCTTTTCGGCCGCTGCTGGAATCACCTCCACAGCAGATTTTTAATGAAAATAATCATAATGAAACCTAAGGCGGGGTCTTCCAGTAAAAAAATACTCTCTTGGCAATTATAAGCTACTAGCAAAGAAAACGCTGCCGCCGAGAAAGGAAAAGATGATAAAGAATTAGCTTCTTGGTTGGCCTGAGATATTCTAGTGGGACCGCCTTCCACGATGGTTGCACAATTTTGCATCTCTCTGTCACAAAAGCCAGCTGAGCCACCACCTCGCCTCTTCCTGCGAAGGGGGACATTTTGTTTCAAAAGTAATTAGCACTTCCCCATCAAAAAAGACACTGAGTTGTAATCAGAACTGGTGGGCCTCATAAAGAACAGACCGCAACCACCTTACACAACACACACACACACACACACACACACACACACACACACAAGGACCGGAAGGATAGTCAAGCTGCTAAATCCAATGACTAACACGTAGCACTAGACCCCGAGTGCCATAGGAGATTATACCGTTGTGCAGCTAGCTAACTAACAAGGTCAGGCGTTTAAAAGTACGAAACGCTGGCACTTGGCAGTAGAAATGAGGTTTTCTGCTCCCACAAATATTTACAGCCTTGGTGGTCGCTGGGAATGGGAACCCGGTGGCTGCCGCCTTGGCGGTGAAAAAAAAAAAAAATTACAGTCTTGGGAAACACAGGGGAAATTTTATTCTGATCTCTGGGGTCGCTGTGAGTCACAATGGACTGACTCCATTGGTGTGGCTTTTCACTATATAGGAAATAGAACCCAAACCAAATTCAAGGCAATGCCAACTCAAGCCACCTTAGAGGACAAGGTAGTTTTCCACACTGTAACTCTTTCTTTGGGGGGGGCATCACTGCCCTCTGGTGGTCGCGGGAGCTACCCAGCGCTGCTCCTGAGAGCCACCACTGATTTGAACTGCCAAGCCTGCCGGCCGCGGTCCTGCACTCAACCCCTTACGCCACCAGGGCTCAGCCTCAGACTGTAACTCTTTATGAAATAGAAAGTTCATTCTTTCTCCCCAAGGAAATAGAAAGGACATGCCAAACCACACCATGGATTATTAAGATCCCAAGAAGGTAGACATCACTAAATACCTGGAGGGAATGAGTTACTGCTCCTGGGAGATCAGGATCATGATCTCAGGGAACACCAAGACCAATTGGCGTAGCATACAGTGTGCAAAGACATCCTACTTCACTGAGTAGTGACTGAGGTCTTAAAAGCCCGTGAGCAAGGACGTAACATCCAACAGTTGGTCTCTCCCTGTTGGGAGGAAAGAAGAGTGATGAAAACCAAAAGACATGTGGGTGAGTTAGTCCAGTGGACAATGGAGCCTGCAAACCTCCACACACCTCCACAACCTCCACAACACTGGGACCAGAAAAATTGATGGTGCCTGAACTGCTACAACTGCTCTGAAAAGAATCACACTAGAAGGTGCTGGAGAGGGTGAGAGAAAAATATGGACAACGTTCAGAATCAAAAGGAGACTTGGCTTAATGGTCACATAGAGACTGATGAACCCCTTCTCCCCAACCAATATTATGGCCCTTAGTCACCCTTAGGGCCTGAAACACACACCTATGGTTTGGTTTTCTTTTCACACCTAAAAAGCAAGAGCCAGGGAAAAAGAGGGAAATCTATAGATTGAAAGTGGAAGGGCTGAGCCCCGGTGGCGTAGTGGTTGTGCGTGGGACTGCGGCCCACTGGGACAGAGGTTCAATTCCAGCAGTGGGGCTGGGCCTCCTACTCCCACCACCGGAGAGCAGTGATGCCCGCCCCTCCCCCCCCCAAAAAAAAAAGTGGCTTGAAAAAGTATATATTGACTAGATTCTGATTAAAATCCTCAACTTTTTAAATAAGGGGCATTTATGAGATAATTTAAATTGTGAGTGAATATTTGATTTCTTAAGTTTGATAATATGGTGAATGGAAAGAACTAAAAATGATATTGTAAATGAGGGGGAGTACAGGTTGAGGACTGTGGCAGTCACCTAATCTGGTGCCAATTTGAGGATTAAGAGTGTAGGTGTGGGGCTGAGCCCCGGTGGCGTAGTGGTTGTGCACAGGACTGCAGCCCACTGGGATAGAGGTTCAATTCCAGCTCACAGGAGCAAAGGCTGGGCCTCCTACTCCCACCACCAGAGGGCAGTGATGCCTAAAAAACTGGAAAAAAAGTATAGTTTTGGAGTCTAGCCTTTCAATCTTGAGATAGCCAATGTTGTTGGCATGGTCTTCTCCTGAGAATTCTGGGAAATGTGGTAATTCATTCTTGGAGGCAGACACTGTCTTTCTCAGCTCACTTGCTTGGATACTTCCTGTATTTTTTTGTTTTGTTTTGTTTTGGCATCACTGCTCTCCGGTGGTGGGAGTAGGAGGCCCAGCCCCACTGCTGGAATTGAACCTCCATCCCAGTGGGCCGCAGTCCCACGCACAACCACTACGCCAGTGGAGCTCAGCCCGCTTGGACACTTTCTACTGACAAGACTCACTCCCTGGGAGACATTGTAGCTGATGAGACACATGGCACCGTGCTGATAGACCCTGAGCCCTGGAAACTGAAGGAGTCATGGGGAGACCCCCTGCCAGCACTGAGATGCTTCTACAGCCACTGGATACAGAAGTCTCTGCATCCACTGGTCTGTGATTGTCCTGGTGTCATTGCATGTGCTTCATGAGTCTGAAGAGGACTTAGATTGGTATTGGACATATGGGCTAATATCAGATTTATGGGCTAATCTTGGGCTTAGGACCTTGGACTTGGGCCGAGATGTTTTCTCAATGTTCAATTGCTCTTGTATGTAAATCTCTTTCTTCTACACATATGCATGCTTATTAATTTGTTTCTCAAGTCTACCCAGACTAACACAGGGACCCAAAGTCCATCTGTAATGGACTTCCCCTTACAGAGGGGTCGCAGGGAGGAGATGAATGAGTTAGGGTGCAGTGTAGCAATGATGAAGCATACAATTTTCCTCTAGTTCTTTAGTGCTTTTCCCTTCCCACTATCATGATCCCAATTCTACCTTACAAATTCGGTTAGACCAGAGGATGTACACTGGTACAGATAGGAGCTGGAAACACAGGGAATCCAGGACAGGTGATCCCTTCAGGACCAGTGGTGAGAGTGGTGATTTTGGGAAGGTGGGGTCGAAAGGGGAAATTGATTATGAGGATCTACATATAATCTCCTCCCTTGGGTACGGACAACTGGGAAGTGGGTGAAGGAAGACATTGGACAGTAATAATTTATAAATTATCAATGGTTCATGAAGGAGGAGGAGTAAGAAGGGAGGGGGAAAATGAGGAGCCAATACAAAGGGCTTAAACAGAAAGCAAATGTTTTGAGAATGATGTGGGCAATGGGTGTACAAATGCACTTGACACACAGTGGACTTATGTATGGATTGTGATAAGAGTTGTATAAGCCCCCAATAAAATGACTTCTTAAAAAAGAATAGGGGCTGAGCCCCGGTAGCGTAATGGTTGTGCGCGGGACTGCGGCCCACTGGGACGGAAGCTCAATTCCAGCAGTGGGGCTGGGCCTCCTACTCCCACCACCGGAGAGCAGTGATGCCCCCCCCCCAAAAAAAAATAAATAAAAAATAAAATAAAAAAGAATATGTGTGATTATATAAAAAAGGTATAATGGTGATAGTTTTCAGAGGACTCCTTATCTTTTAAAGATTCTTACCAAAAACAGACCCAACTAAGAAATGCATTAATTGTGGTGGATGCAATGTTAGACTAAGTCACCACCAAGAAGAAAGGAAGTTGCTGTTTGTTGCCATATATTCAATCTGATTTACATCGGTTCACTGGAGTAGAAGCCCCGAGCTTCCTGCTCACAGTCAGGTGTTTAACCATTTCAACTACCAGAGGCTCCTTATGAAGAACTTTACAATGTGGTAACATGACTTGGTCACCAGAGTAGAGTTTCTAAATACACAAACATATTTCTGTGGCTAGGCATAAAATACAGTTAGAAAGACATCTGTGGCAGTTATGTACTCCCGTGTCAATGTCATGATTGGGATGTAGGGGTGGAGTCTAGCCTGTCAATCTGCAGATAGCCAATGAGATAGCCTCTGGGTGGATTTGACTTTCTCCTGAGAATTCTGGGAAGTCTGGCGGTATTTCCCAATTGGAGGAGACAGACTTGACTCAGTCTCCGAGATGACGAATTACTGACAAGACAAGATGACAGCATGCTGATCGATCCTGATTGATTCCTGGAGAATGGAGGAGCCAGAGAAGAGGCCACATGGGCTTGCCCTGATGGAGCCAGACCTCTGGGCCCAGAGAAGCCACCTGGAGACTCCTGCCAGTGCTCAGATGTTCCAGGGGAGACCACGGGGAGACCCCTGCACGCGCTGAGATGCTTCTACTGCCACCGGACACACAAGACTGCACCCACTCACCTGTGATTGTCCTGGTGTAATCGCGTGCACGCATACTTCATAAGTTGGAAGGAGACATTATGGACTGGTATCAGACATAGGGGCTAATATCGGACTTAGGACTTTGGACTGGATTGAATTGGGATGCTTTCTCAATGTTCCATTCCTCTTGTTTTTTACATTTTTTAATTTTTTAGTCATCACTGCCCTCTGGTGGTGGGAGTAGGAGGCCCAGTCTTTGCTCCTGTGGAGCCACTGCTGGAATTGTACCTCCATCCCAGTGGGCCGCAGTTCTGCGCACAACCACTACACCACCGGGGCTCAGCCCCATTCCCTTGTATATAAACCTTTCCCTTATACTCAGATGCGTGTCTATGAATTTGTTTCTCTCCTCTATCCCGACTAACACAGCAACCATCTGAGAAATGGTTACATTGTGGAAGGTCACATTGTGGAAGGGTAAGTGGGATTCTAGAAGAGGAAGCTTGTTGTTGGCGTTAGGTGTCGCAGAGGCTGAGTCTGTTCTCAGCAGAGAGACCCCGTGTGCAACAGAATGGAACACTGCTGGTCCTGAGCTGTCCTCATGATTGTTCTCACGTCTAGGCCACCTGTCAGTCCATTTCATTGAGGGTCTTCCTCCTTTCTGTTGCTCCTCCACTTTATTAAGCATGATATCACCCCCAGGGACTGGTCCCTTGTGATCATGACCTAACCAAGTTACCACACAGCATTAAGCATCACACTATTCTTTACATCTTTTTCTTCTTCTTGCTAAGTAACTTCCCTGGAGGCAATCATACCAGTTATTCTAGAAAGTCACTCCCCAGTTTGCTCTTAAGTGTGTGGCGAATGCCAACAGCTCTACGTGATGTTACACAATTTCAGATGACTTTGTGTTCAGCTGAGGCTAGATTCTTTTGAAGACAAGATACATTCTCACTTGAATTTCCATTTTCCATTTGTTTGTTTCAGAAAGGGCAATTCCTTTTTTAAAAATATAATTTTAAAAAAATTTATAATTTTATTGAGGGCTCTTACAGCTCTTATAACATTCCATATATCAATTGTATCAAGCATATTTGTACATATGTTGCCATCATCATTTCCAAAATATTTTCTATTTGAGCCCATAATATAAGCTCCTCTTTTTCCCCCTACCTTCCGTACCCTCCCACTCTGATCAATTATGTATTATTACTATTATTATTATTAATTCATATCTTACACTGTGGTCTCCCTTCACCCACATTTCTGTTTTTTGTCCCCTTCAGGAACAACCTTGTGATGGGTTCCCTCTTTCTTCCTCTCCCCCCTCCCAATTATCCCCCTCCCTTCATGATACTGATACTCCCACTCCTATTCCAGAGGGCTTTCTCTGTCCTGAATGCCACGTGTTGAGATCTCTCATGTGACCAATGTGTGCTCTCTTGTATAGCCAGATTTGTAAGGTAGAACTGGGTCATGGAATAGGCGGTGGGAATGATCTGTATTTTGCTGGTGCTACACTGTACCTTGTTGCAAACATCCCTTACAGCCCTTCTGTGGGGGGGATATCCAATTGTCTGCAGATGGGCGTTGGGTCTCCTCTCCAGCCCCCCTCATTTGCATCTGTATAGTTGTTTGCTTTGGCTCTTTTGCTATCTGATCTCATCAACACCTCATGATCACACAGGCTGGTGTGTTTCTTTCATGTGGTTTAGTGGCTTCCCTACTGCATAGCTGCTTGCTTATCTTCAAACCTTTAAGACCCCAGGTGCTATATCTTTTGATAGCGGGGCATCATCTGCTCTCTTCATCACGTTTGCTTATGAACCCATTTTGTCTGCAGTGATCTTGTTGGGACAGTGAGCATCAAAGCGTGCCAGGTTATCAGAACAAAGTGTTCTTGTGTTGCGGGAAGCCTTGAGTAGAGGGCCAAAGTCTGTCTGCTGTCTTAATATTTAACATATAAATGTTTGTACATCAGCCTCTATCCCTTTAATGATAAATTAGTATAGTTACATATAAACATGCCAATAAAGAGCTTTTGCCTCCTATTTCTTCCCACCTTTTTCTTATCCCACTATTATGATCGCCTTCTATTCGGTTCTCAGTAATTCCTTTCAGTTACATTGCACTTGATTAAACCCACCAGGCATTAGACATCCTCCTAGCCATCAATTTTAGGTCTCTGATTTTTCCCTTATCCCTGAGTTTGTTGACTTCCCCTCTCTCTCCTCTCCCATGTCCCTGCCTCTTCCCCCCCCCCCCACCCCCCAACACTGGTCCAGCTGGTTTCTCCTTGGGATTGTTTGTGTCCTTCCTATCTTATTTATATTGTCATAGGGCAAAAGAAAAAAAAAAAAGAAAATTCCTTTTTAAGACCATTTTTATAATGACACAATGACTAAAAATAGTATTGAAAGTTATTAACTTAAGGGCTGAGCCCCGGTGGCGTAGTGGTTGTGCACGGGACTTCGGCCCACTGGGATGAAGGTTCGATTCCAGCTCCACGGAGCAAACGTTGGGCCTCCTACTCACATCACCTGAGGGCAGTGATGCCCCCCCCCAAAAAACAAACAAACAAACAAAAAAAATTATTAACTTAAAAAAAGTTATTAGTCATTATATATCCTTGACAACTTATTTCAGAGGAAAATATAGAATACAGAAAACTACTTTTATCCACTTTAAATGAACCTCAGTCATATTAACTTTTATATCATCTACTTCTGAACACCAAATAACTAAGACAACTCCTCTTGTCTGTAGTTAATTGACAATAACTATCAACCTTTTCCTACTTTAAAATGTATCCTTTGATTAGAAAATAAGCACATGTAAGTTCACAATGATCAAGGTTCACAGATATGTCTATAGTTAACTAAACCCGTGGCTGCTAACCTTAAGATTGGCAGTTCAAGCACCACCTGAAACCGAGGGAGAAAGACCTAGGTTCCCCATGACTACAGCCAGAAGATCTTCGGTGGTAGTTTCTTCTCAACTTGGTGATGACAGCAACAATTAAGCTAACTTAGTATGGTAGAAAAATCATGACACCTTGCCTGTCCCATTCTCCACCTCAGCTGGCCAGGTCCTGCACAGTGTTGGGGGCAGTGTGGGCTTCTGTTTGCTGTTCTCTCTGGTTCCACATTGGTCTCTTGCTTGAGAGTCCACATACCTGACCTACCGACTCTGTAGTCCGAGTTTCTTCCAACAGCCTTCACAACCTCATCTCTTTGGAGAAACAAAATGGAAAAAAGCTGATTGGCGAAACTATTGTAGTGTACCCTTTTCCCATGAGGCATCAAGCAACTCGCTCTAAGTTAGTGCATCTAGTGGCATTGCCTAGGAACATTCTCTCTGGATACTGTGAATTTTTTCATGAAAGCAGTTTTGCTCAAACCTCATTTTTCTATGATGGCAGATTTAAGAGGACAGCGTGCAGCTGTAACATTTGTTTTCTGCTCAGGAAAAATATTACAAAAACTGTTGTGATGCTGAACTGCTTATAAGAACAGCACTATGGGAAAAACTCAAGTGTACATATGAGTGGTTTTCTCATTTCCAAAAAGGCAAACTGTCCATGGGTGACAAACTTCATTCTGGATGTCTGCCAGTTTGCTGAAAGGGCTAAAACATCAACTTGTAGTGCACTGGAGTTTGTTCCACCAGTTCAGTCTGTCGATCAAGTTTCCTATTTAGAGGTTCTGAAAAAATTGCACAATAGTGTTTCACAAAAAAGACCTGATTTGTGGTAGATGGGGAACTAGCTTTGCCATCACCATAAACCACCTGTTCATGCAGTCATCTTAATGCACCAGTTTTTGACAAAAAAGCCTCAAAACTCTTTTGCGCCAGGCACTAACTCACCTGACCTTGCTTTTTGAGGGTTCTTTTTTTTTAATCATTTTATTGGGGACTTGTACAACTCTTATCACCATCCATACATCCATCCCTTGTGTCAAGTGCATCTGTACATTTGTTTCCCACATTATTCTGGAAACATTTGCTTTCTACTTGAGCCCTTAGTGTCAGTTCCTCATTTCCCCTCCCCCTCTCTCCCACCCCCTTGATAATTTATAAATTATTATTTTCCAATGTCTTACACTGTCAGATGTCTCCTTTCACTTTTCTGTTTTCTGTCCAGGAGGAGATTATATGTAGATCTTTGTAATTGGTTACCCCTTTCCCACCTTCCCTCCACCCTCTCGGTATGGCCACTCTCCCCACTGGTCCTGAAGGAATCATCTGTCCTGAATTCCCTGTGTTTCCAGTTCCTATCTATACCAGTGTACATTGTTGTAGGCCACTAAAGCTCAGTTTTGAAATAGTTAAAGACTTTGTGACTTAAATGCCAGTATCTGTTGCTTGACCTTGCGGTTTAACATTGTAGACACAATAGAGAATACAGACGTTTTCCCAGTACTGAGAAGAAATCAGAATGTTTTCATGGATGTTTAACTTGGCAGAACACAGAAGTTGTTCATGTGCACACTTGCTTAGTTGTATGATAACATGACCCTGAGTTGTTTCTAGATTGCTAAAGTTGTATGATAACATGACCCTGAGCTGTTTCTGGATTGCTAAAAGCAAGGTGTAAAATAAACTCGGGGCTTCAGTGTTCACTATTGCCCTCCCAGTGTGCTTTTTCTCTTCTTTCTTTTCCTCATCCTCAGTCCCCCTTTCAGGACTGCTCGACTTGTCGGCCAGCACCGACAGTACAACCTCTGGTCAAGCCATATTTGTAAGGTAGAACTGGGATCATGATAATGGGGGAGAGGAAGCATTAAAGAACTGGAGGAAAAGTGTATGTTTCATCTTTGCTACACTCTGTGTGTGTGTGTGTGGGGGGTGTTTTCCCCATGACCTTTCTGTAGGGGGTGTCCAGTTGCCTAAAGATGGGCTTTGGGTCTGCAGTCCACACTCCTGTTCATTCACAATGATACAATTTTTGTTCTTTGATGCCTGATACCTGATCCCTTTGACACCTCGTGATCACACAGGCTGCTGTGTTTCTTCCATGTGGGCTTTGTTGCTTCTGAGGTAGATGGCTGCTTGTTTACCTTCAAGCCTTTAAGACCCCAGATGCTATAACTTTTGATCATCAGGCCATCAGCTTTCTTCACCACATTTGCTTATGCACCTGTTCCTCTTCAGTGATTGTGCCAGGAAGGTGAGCATCATGAAATATCAGTTTAATAGCACAAAGTGTTCTTTTTTTTTTGTTTTTTGCTTTTTGGGGCATCACTGCCCTCTGGTGGTGGAGTAGGAGGCTTAGCCTTTGCTCCGTGGAGCTGGAATTGAACCTCCATCCCAGTGGGCCGCAGTCCCGCGCACAACCACTACGCCACTGGGGCTCAGCCCAACAAAGTGTTCTTGTATTGAGAGAGTACTTGAGTGGAGGCTCAATGTCCATCTGCTACCTTAATATTAAGCCTATACATGTATGTACATAGATTTATATATATTTACATATGCACATGCCTGCATTTAGCGCTCTATAGAAGCCCTTTGCCTCCTAGTTCTTTCCTCTGTTTCCTTTCACTTTCTTCTTGTCCCACTATCATGCTCAGCCTTCATTTGGGTTTCAGTAATTCCTCTCAGTTACATTGCCCTGGATCAAGCCTTACCAGGCCTCCTACATCCTCCTTGCCACTGGTTTCGCATCATGTGTTCCCTTGTCCCTGGGTTTGTCAGCACCCACTTCCTTTCTTCCACCTCTCTCTCCCATTTCCGGCCCCTTCCCTCCAACCATTGGTCCTTTGTTTTCTACTCCAGATTGTTTATCCTGCCTATCTTATCCAGACAGATCTGCAGTGACAATATACTTGAAAACAAGACAGAGCAAAAGAAAGCAACAACAAACCAATGGCAAAAAAAAAAAAAAAGAAAAAGAAAAAAGAAAGAAAGAAAGAAAGAAAGAAAGAAAAGAAAAGCCTGTAAATAGTTCAAGGTCTGTTTGTTGACCTTTCGGAGTGTTTTCCAGTAGAGTCTGATGGGGTGCTATGTCTTGGGCCTGAAGTCTATTTTTGGTATTCCCTGGGAACTTTGTTTCTCTGCCCTCCTAGCTGTTTCACTGCACGTTCCTATTGTTTTGCCTCGGGGTGGTGGGATCAGCTCAGGTACAGTTCCCACAATAGGTTTCCAGTGTTGCCCCTGTAGGGCTACGGATTGGTGAGGGATGTCATGTCTCCTAGTGGGGCCAGCCATATGGGCCTCTCTGTGCATTGGCTGTTCTGAGCGGGGCTATCATCCTCAAGGCTTGGTGGGCCAGGATGTGCTCTACCCTCTCTTCCTCCCCCTTCATTTGCTCCCAGGTGCTCTGATCGGACATGACCCTCTCCCCGAGCTGTAGCTTCAGTGCTGTCCTCTGAAGTCAATGCTTCTGGAGGAAGGGGTGCCTGTTCATGTAGTTGGGATTGGGGCCAGCTCCTCAGATCACTCTACTGGCTACCTGCTTCATACTGGTAGGCTGCATTCTCATCTTTGAGCACAAGGTTGAAATCTGGTCCCTCTTTCTCTGTGCAGATATAAACAATACTCTCCCCTTGGGTAGGTTAGTGCCCTGTTCCCCCACTACCCATGTCTTTTATTGTTTCTCTTCCCCCCTCCACCCCCTGTTTTCCAGTTGGCTACTGTACCCCTGGATTCAATCTGGACTCTGTCTTACTACCTGGACCTCACCTCAGGCATAAAACATTCAATAAAAATACAGTAGTTTTTACCCTATGCCTCTTTTGCATTTTTTTTTAAACCTTACCTCAGTGGACTCATGTTGTACTTGTCCTTTTGTGCTTGGCTTACTTCACTTAGCATAATTTCCTCCAGATCTTCCCATGAGGCGATGTGCTTCATGCATTCATCCCTGCTTTTTAGTGATGTGCAAATACTCCATTGTAAGTATGTACCACAGTTTTTTAGTCCACTTGTCAGTTGATGGAAATTTGGGTTGTCTTCAGCTCCTTGTAATTGTGAACTGTGCTGTGATGAACATTGGAGCACATGTCTGGCTGTAGTTTGCTTCTTGCCTCTTCTGGGTACATGCCCAATATGGGGAGTGCTGAGTCGTATGGTAGCTCAGTTTTCATCTGTTTTAGGTATAGTCAAATTGATTTTCTAGTGGTTGTATATACCTACAGATCCACTAGTTCCTGTCTCCCCACAGCCCCTCCAACACTTGTTGCTTTCTGATTTTTTGAATTGGGCTATCATTGAGGTTGTTAGGTAGTATCTCATTATTGTTTTAATTTGCATTTCTCTTATGGCTTATGATCATGAACATTTTCTCATATGTTTATTGACCATTTGGATTTCTGCTCTTGTGAAACTTCTGTTCAGTTCCTTTGCCTACCTCATTAGTGGGAAATTAGTCTTTTTCTTTTTGGAAGCTAGCAGAGTATTGTAGATTTTAGTAATAAGGCCTTTGGTGTGTCATTGTTAAAGATGTGTTCCCAGTCTGTTACTTTCTTGGTGAATTCTTTCAATGTACACAGATGTTTTATCTTCAGTATATCCCACTTATCAGTTTTTGCCTCCTCTGTGTTTGTGTCCATCCCTAGTTCTGATAGCCTACGTATTCCCTGCACCAAAGTTCTCAGGCTAGTCCCAATTCCCTCACTGATGTCCCTAATAGGTTGGAGTTTTACTTTGAGGTCCATGATACACCTTGAGTTTATTTTTGTGCATGTAGCGTGTGGCGGTCATGTATTCGTGATGTGAATTTCATGATTGCTATGTAGGGGTGGAGTCTAGCCTGTTCATCTGAAGATAGCCAATGAGGCCTCTGTGTGGGCATGGCTTTCTCCTGAGAATTCTGGGAAGTCTCGCAGTATTTCCCAATTGGAGAAGAGAGACTTGACTCTCAGTCTCTAGGAGTCAGTCTCCAAGATGACGTACCTCTGACAAAACAAGATGGCAGCGTCTGAGCAACTGGAGGAGCAGGAGGAGAAGCCACTTGGCCTTACCTTGATGGAACCAGACCTCTGAAGCTGGAGAAGCCACATGGAGACCCCTGCCACGACTGAGTTGCTTCTACCACCACTGGATGCTGTTAAGGGACCCTGAGCCCAGGAATCGAGGAGCCATGGGGAGACCCCTGCCAGCACCGGTATGCTTTAACTACATGTGCTTTGTGAGTTAGAAGGAGACTTTATAGACTGGTATTGGACATATGGGCTAATGTTGGATTTATGACCTTGGACTGGACTGGGTTGGGATGCTTTCTTAATGTTCCATTTCTCTTGTATATAAACCTTTCCCTTATATCCGTATGTGTGTCTATAAATTTGTTTTTCTATTCTACCCAGTCTAACACATACTGAGATAAGGGTTTTGCATCATTTTTCTGTAGGTAGATATCCATTTTTTCCAGCATCACTTGTTGGAGAGGGCATCTGCTTTTCATTTGAGATTTTGGGGGTCCTTTTCAACGATCAGTTGTCTGTATGCTGATGATTTTATTTCTGGATTTTCAGTTATTTTCCATTGGTCTGAGTATCTGTCATTATACCAGTACCATGCTGTTTTGACCACTGTGACTGTATAATATGTGCTATAGTCAGGTAAAGCAATTCCTCCCACTGTGTCCTTCTTCTTGAGGAGCTCTCTGCTAATTTGGGGCTTCTTCCCTCTCCATTTGAAGTTGGTAATCAGTTTTTCCATTTCTTTGAAGAAAAGATGATGGTAATTGTATTGGGATTGTATTGAACTTATATAGTGTCTTGAGCAGAACTGACATTTACTATATTGAATCTTCTAATTCATGAGCATGGCATATTCTTCAATTCTTCTAACTCTTGATTTCTTGTACTGGTGTTCTGTAGTTTCCCTCATATAAATCTTTTGTTCTTTTAGTTAGGTATATCCCTATATATTTCACTTTGTGCTTGGCTTTTGTGAAGGGTACCACCTTTTTGATCTCTTCTGTGATGTTATCTGATGTGCATCACAGTCTGAAAATTTTCTGTTTGTTGATCTTGTATCCTGCCACTTTGCCATCTTCTTCTATTGCTTCCAGTACTCCCCTTGTGGATCTTTTGGGATTTGCTATTTATAAAAACATATCATTTGCAAATAATGATAATTTCACCTCTTCCTTCCCCAGGTGAATACTTTGATGTCTTTTCTTTGCCTTATGCTGTTAGCTAGGACCTCCAGTATGAGTGGGGACAGGGAGCATCCTTGTCTGTTCCCCTTTTTCAGTGGAATTGTGTTCATCTTTACTCCATTGACTACCACGTTGACTGTTGGTTTTTCATATATAGCTTGTATTATTTTGAGGAATTTTCCTTCCGTTTCTATCTTCTTGAGTGTCTTAAATAAGAATTGGTGTTGGATAGTGTTGAATGTTTTTTCTGCATTTATACATATTATCATGTGGTTCTTATCATTTTTCATGTCAATGTGGTGAAGGATACTAATGGTTTTTCATATGTTGAACCATCCCTGCATCACTGGTATGAATCCCACTTGGTCAGGGTGAATTATTTGTTTAATATACTTTTGTATTCTATTGGCCAGCATTTTATTAAGGATTTCTGCATCGATGTTCATTGAGGATATTGGTCTGTAGTTTTTGATTCTTGTGGGATCCCTGCCCAGTTTCAGTATGTGTTATATTAATTCCATAGAAGGAATATAGGAGTTTGCTGTTTTTTTCTATCCAGAAAGACTTTGTGTAGGATTGGAGTCAGTTCTTCTCTGAATGCTTGGTAGATTTCTCCTGTGAAGCTATCTGATCCAAGGGATTTTTTTGTTGGTAACACCTTGATAAACTTGTTTATTGTTTTTATTGTTAAGAGTCTGTTGAGATTCTTGACGTCCATCGGGGAGTCCAGGGAGTGATTGCTTTTCCAAGAATTTGTCCATGTCTTCCAAGTTGTTGACTTCATTGGAGTACAGTCCTTCATAGTACTATGTAATTATCCTTTTGATTTCATTATAGTCTGTTGTAATGTCCCCCCCTCATCTCTCATCCTTGCTACTGAAATTTATTCCCTCCTTTCTTTGGTTAGAGTTGCCTGCGGTCTGTTGATTCTTTTTATCCTTTCAAAAAAACAACTGTAAGCATTATTAATTTTTACCATAGTGTTCTTCTTTTTCATTCTCTTGAATCTCAGCCCTGATTTTAATTATTTCTTTTCTTTTGCTATTAGTAGGATTTCCTATTGACTCTGCTCTAGTTGCTGTAAATTTTGTGCCAGCATATCAATCATAAGTCTGTCTTCCTTTTTCATGTGTGCATGTATTGCTATGAACTTCCTCTGATAACTGCCTTTGCTGTGTCCCATATGTTTTGGTATGGCATATTCTCTTCTCCTTGGTTTTAAGAAAGTTCCTAATTTTATCTCTGATCTGGACCAGTATATAATTCTTTTGCAGCAGAGAGTTATTAATTCTCCAACTGTTTGCTTTGTCTTCATTTTGTTGATTTACAGCCTTATGGCAGAATGGACAGAGAAAGAGAAATCTGTATGATATCAATGAGTTTAATTTATGCAGTCACCTTATACCCCAGCATATAGTCTATCTTTGAATATGTCTCATGTGAGCTTGAAAAGAATATGATTTTTAAAAAAATATTTGGATGAAAGGCCCTGTAAATATCTATCAGGCCAAATTGTCCAATTGTAGTGTCTAGCTCTTTAATCTCCTTGATGATTTTCTTTCCCTGTGATCTCTTTCTCAGAGAGTGGTGCATTGAAGTCACCTACTATAATTGTTAGGCTGTAATTTCTTTTTTCATCTTTTGGAGAATTTGCTTGATGTATTCAGTAGGTCTCTCATTGGGAGAATATAAGTTTAAAAGTATGGTGGCTCTTTGCCTACTATTCCCTTGAGCATTATAGAGTGTCCCTGCTTATCTCTTTTTATAAAGTCAAATTTTTCCGAGATTAGGATTGCAACCTCTGCTTTTTTTTTTTTTTTTTTTGAATTGCTGTTTGCTTGGTATGCTTTTCTCCAGCCTTGGATTCTCAGTCTATTTTTGTCTGTAGCCCTGAGATGTGTCTCCTGTAGACAGGAGTTTGATGGGTTATGTTTTCTAAGCCAATCTGCTAGCCTCAGTCTCTGCAGACTCTGTGATGTCAACGTATACCTCTTGTGTTGGGTGTCTTCCTACCTCATTTTCTTAACAGTGTATTGTGTGTGTGTGTTTCATTTTGACTTCTTTTCACCCTTAAGATAATGCTGTTTTGGGGGCTATTTTCTCTTTGTTGTCCTCTGGGTGGGTTTGTTCTCTTACTTATGCCTGGTAAGTGCTGTTCTTCTGCCCATAATGGGTCGGCAAGGATCTTTTGTAGGACTGGTTTTCTTCTAATGTATTCTTTTTTTCCCTGTCTGGGAAGACTCTTACTTCTCCATCTATCTTTCTTTTTTTTTTTTAGAGCATCACTGCCCGGGTGGTGGGAGTACGAGGCCCAGCCTTTGCCCCTGTGGAGCTGGAATTGAACCTCCAACCCAGTGGGCCGCAGTTCTGCGCACAACCACTACGCCACCAGGGCTCAGCCTCTCTCCATCTATCTTGACAGATAATTTGACTAGAGTATTCCTCGGTTTGCATTATTTTCCTTCAATTTTTGGAATATGTTACTCCACTCTTTCCTCTTCTTCATAGTGTCTGCTGATAGGTCTGAGCATATTCTTATTTGGAAAATTTTTATATATGATTGCTTGTTTTTTTCCCCTAACTAATGATTTTCTCCTTTTCTTCAAAGTTGGATGATTTAACTATTATGTGCCTTGGTGACTTTTTCAGATTCAGTATAGCTGATGTCCTTCAGCCTCCTGAATGGTTGCCTGATTTTCATTCATTAAGCTGGGGAAGGTTTCGTCTTAGAATTCTCTTACTATTGTTGCAGATGACTTCTTTGTGTGTCTTTCTCTGTTGTGTCTTTCTTCAGTAATCCAATTATTCTGATGTTATTCCTCTTCATAGCATCAGACAGAGCTTTTAGGTTTTCTTTGGCTTCTCTGATGATCTTATTAGAATTTTACTTATGTTTGTTAAAGTCTGCTTGGTCACTAGTGTGGTTCTCTGCCTCCTCCAGTCAAATGGAAAGTCTGTGAGTCTGCTACTGGTTTTTGTTATCTTGTCCCTAAGTTTTTGTATTTCCCTTTGGTGTATGATCTTTATGGCCTCTGTCATTTTGTCCTTCTGTATTGTTTCCCTCATATCCTATATGACTACAAGCAACATTCTGAACATTTCTTTCTGTGGCAGATCAATGTCTACTTCTATGCACATCCTTAGGTTCAGGACATCTTCTGCCTTGCCTTTTGTTTCTCCTGTTTTTTTTTTTTCATGGAGGTTATAGAATTGATTCCTGTTTGCATTAAGTTATTTTAGAAGAGCCAAGTTTCATTTTCTAGGGAGTTGAAGAGCACTGGCTCTCTCTTGAAGACTCATAGGAATGCTTCTTCTAACTGGCTGCAGCTAATTTCACTATGGAATTGGCCTACCACTTCATCCTCCTATGGCTTCACTCTTTCCCTAGTCAACCAGGATTCTGTTATTTGGAGGTCAAGTTGGATGGTCCTATTAGGGGGTGCTGGTTGGCTCATTGTGGATCCACAGGGATGGTGCTGTACTGGGTGATCTTAAAAGAAGCCATGATGGTGTGACCCATGGCAACCTAGGGCACCCAGAGGATGTGAGGGGGTGCCTGCTGCAATGGGAGTGCCACAGAAGACTTGCTTGAAGCTTGCTTTGGTGTAGAGCACCACGGATGGTAGGCGGAATTGCTCTGGTCAGGTAGATCACTGCAGAGGTTGTGCAGAGGTTCCTGCAGCAGTGTGAAATGTTGGTGAGTGCTGGCCAAGCTGCCTTAGACTGTGTGCGGCACTGTGGCAGGTTGGTGGAAGCTCCCTCGGTTACGTGGGACCAAAGAGGATAGGTATGAGTTCTTCCAGCCATGCAAGCAGGGTGTCCCCCAAAGAAGGTGGGTGGGATTTCCCCAGGCACAGGTTAAGCCCTGCTGAGGATGGGTGGGCAGGATTTCCCCCCTGCATGAAGGTACACGGGATTTCCCCTTGTAGAAACTGGGTGGGATATCCCTTCTGACGGGTGGGCAGGCTTTCTCAACCTCAGGTTACCCTACAGAGGGTTGTTGATCTCTCCCAGCTCAGTGGAGGGCATGAATAAATGCCCCAGGAGTGGTCTGAAGGTGAGCAGTAGCATGTGAGTGAAAAGGGAAAAGAAAAAAAATATCCAAACTAAGTCCACTGAGACTGTGGGAGGAACAGAGAGAAGAGAGGAAACAAAAGTAATAATATCGCTGAGCCCCAATCCCTGACCATGGGAATGGAGGGGTTGAAACCCTGCCCTGAGGTGCTGGCAAGCTTTGACTGTGTTGAGGTAAAAGCCCTGTGCTGGCTCAAAATGATCCTGGCTCTGGCCAAGACAGTGGTGGGACTAAGGTCAAATCCCAGTCAGCCCCCAGCTCCTCAAAACCTAGTGGATCTATACCTGCTTATCTTTATGATGCTCCTCCTGCGACCTGGCTATGTGGGATTTCCCTCCTAGTAACTCTCCTACATCCAGGTGGTCTCCCTCTGCTATGTGTTACTCATTTGTAACATGTGTTACATGTGTAACACATGTGTTACACATGTAACATGTTACATCTTCCCAGAAGCCCCGGGACTTCTTTTTGTTTCCTCAAATGAAGAGGTACATGAAAGGACAATAATTTGACAATCTAGATGAGGTGAAGAAAAAAAGGAGGGAGGTGCTGTCAGCTAACAATAGATGAATCTGAAAAATGTTCCCAAGGATGGAGTTGCAGATTTGACATGTGTATTAAGTGTAATGGAGAGTACTTTGAAGGTGATAAGGTGTTTTTTTTTTAATTTTTAAATACATAACTTTGAAAAATAATTTGTTTTCTTGGGGGGGGTATGCTCTCGTATAAAGGATGCTGTATCAGGGTTGGAGGAAGCCTTATATTAACAAGTGGCAATATGCAGATGACGCATCTTGATTGTTGAAAGTGAGGAGAATTTGAAGCACATGATGATGGGAATAAAATGTTTCAACCTTCAGTATGGATGATGACTCAATGTAAAGACAACCAAAATCCTCACAACTGCACCACTACACAATATCATGATAAAAGAGAAGAGATTGAAATTGTCGAGGATTTCATCTCACATGGATGCACGATCAATGCTCATGGAAGCAGGAATCAAGAACTCTAATGACAGATTGCATTGGCCTGATCTGCTGCAAGAGACCTCTTTGAAGTATTGAATAGCGGAAATGTCACATTAAGGATGAAGGTACACCTGTCCCAATTCATGGTATTTTCTATCACCTCCTATGGATGTGAAAATTGGACAATGAGTAAGGAAGGTTATGGAAGAATCGACGTAGTTGCATCACGGTGTGCTAAAGAACATGGAAAGTACCATGGGCTGCCTGAAGAACAAATGAATCAATCTTGGGAAAAGCACAACTAGAATGCTTCTTAAAAGCAAGCATGGTGCAACTTTGTTTCACACACTCTGGGCATGTGACACGGAAAGGGCATCATGCTTAGACTTCAAATAGAGGTTCCTCGATGAGATGGGTTAACGCAGTGGTTGCAACAGTGAGCTCAAACATAACAATTGTGGTGATGGCATGTGTTACCAGTTTTAGTTTTTCATTCTGTTGCATACAGGCTACCCATGAGTAGGAACCGACTCAATGGCAGTTCACAGCAATGACAATACTTATTTTCAGGGCCTTCATTGGCTGGCATGGCATAATGCAAGATAAGAACACACATTTTAGGCATCTGTTAGTAATTGGGACTTGAATTGTACAAAGTATGACTCTAGAAGAACAAGACCATCAAAAATGAAATGGAACATATCAAGATTAATATCTTCAACATTAATGAGCTGAAATGGACCCCTCTTAAGAATGAAAAATTGGATAGTCATATGGTCTGCTATGCCATGAGTGTCAAGTCAGAGAAAAGTCATTCATAATCCAAATAATATTTTAAGATATATCTCAAAAAACAAGTCAATGATAGGATCAGATTCCTATATCCTCAAGGAAGAACAATTGATATGACTACTATTCAAATTTATGCACCAAACCCTGAAGCCCAGGAAAAAGAAATGGAAGCTTTTTACTAATGTTTGAAATTGATCAAGCATGCAGTCAAGATGCATTGAAAATTACTCATTCTTGTTATGTGAAAGCTGAAAACAATAAAGAAGTATCAGTAGTTGGAAAATACAGTACTGATGAGAAAAACTATATTAAAGATCCTACAATATAATTTTTTTGGGGGGGCGGGGGGCATCACTGCTCTCCGGTGGTGGGAGTAGGAGGCCTAGCCCCACTGCTGGAATTGAACCTCCATCCCAGTGGACCGCAGTCCCGTGCACAACCACTATGCCACCGGGGCTCAGCCCCCTACGATATAATTTTGTAAGACCAATGACTTCATCTGTCATATGTATAGGTTTAGTATTAAGGTAGAAGATAGACATTGGGCCTTTAGTCAAGTACTCTCTCAATGCAAGAACACTTTGGTCTATTAAACTGGCATTCCATGATGTTCACCTTCCGGACACAATCACTCAAGACAAAGCAGGTGTATAAGCAAATGTGATAAAGTATGCTGATGGAGCCCAGCTATCAAAAGATCTGGGGTCTTAACTGCTTGACGGTAAACAAGCAGCCATCTAGTTCAGAAGCAATAAAGCCCACATGGAAGAAGCACACCAGTCTGTGTGATCACGAGGTGTTGAAGGGATCAAGTTTAGGCATCAAAGAACCAAAAAATGCTATCATTGTGAATGAGGGGAAGTACAGAGTGGGGACCCAAGGCCCATCTATAGGCAACTGGATATTCCCTTACAAAATGGTCATTGGGAGAAGTGGAGCCAGTGAGGGTGCAGTGTAGCAATAAAGAAACATACAAATTTCCTGTAGTTCTTAATTGCTCCCCCCCCCCACATCACGATGCTAATTCTACTTTACAAATATGGCTAGTCCAGAGGATGTACACTGGTACATGTAGGAACTGGGAACACAGGGAATCCAGGAAGATGAACCCTTCAGGACCAGTGGTGAAAATGGTGGTATCAGGAGGGTGGAGGAAAGGTGGGGTAGAAAGGCGAACTGATTACAAGGATCTACATATAACCTCCTCCCTGTGGGATGGACAACAGAAAAGTCGGTGAAGGTAGTCATTGGACAGTGTAAGATATGACACAATAATAATTTATAAATTATCAAGGGTTTATGAGGGAGGGGGAGCAGGGAAGGAGGGGAAAATGAGAAGGTGATACTAAGGACTCAAGTAGAAAGCAAATGTTTTGAGAATTATGAGGGCAACAAATGTACAAATGTGCTTGACACAATGGATGTTTGTATGGATTGTGATAAGAGTTTCATGAGCCCTCAATGAAATTATTTACAAAAAAATTACACCACAGGAAAGAAATTGACCATTTATGTGGTAAGAGATGATAGAGAAGCTTAACATCATCTATCAGAGCAAGACTTAGGACCAACTATGGAAAAGAACCATCAATTGCTTACAGGCAGATTCTAGTTTAAACTGAGAGGGATTTGAGTCTTGTCCTGCACTCAAATATGTACCTGTATGCACCTGTTCTGGTGGACCTAGAACAGAAGGCCAAGAAGTGCAAGTCGTGATCCTTAAGGCCAAATAGCATATGATTTCACTTATCTAAAATGTCCAGAAGAGATATATCTTTTGACATAGGAAGTAAGTTACAGTTGCCTGGGAGGGAAGAGGACATTGTAAGACTGGGTGAAGAATATGAAATATATATATATATATATATATATATATATATAGAAATATATACATTATCTGATAACATCTAAAAGCTACAAAATTGTTAAAAATTAAAAACTTGACCATTCCGAGTGTTGGGCAGAGTGGGTCCTTTACAACTCTCCTTCACTGTCTGTAGAAAGCCATTCTGGCACAGTTCCTTTGGAAAGGTGGCACTGGGAGAGCAGAATAGGTGCCCTCCTGATTTTCAGGAGCATAGTGACTGAGAGATACAAGCTTTCCAAATCCCTGTGGAACTGAGTGGTTCACAAATAATGAACAGACTTTGGGCATGTGCATCCTTGCTGTGAGTCTCAAAGTGTCCCGTGCCTGACTTAACAATTCCTCAGGCCAGTCATAAGAGACCACCAACTGTGGCGAGGGCTGACTGCGAGTTATTGGAACAACCTTTACTCTAGTTTTTAATGTTGACCTTTAACGAAGTTTGATTTCCTTGATCTTAATATTCAAACTCTTGAGTTTTTTCCCTCTTGATGGCGATCGTTTTCACATCTGGCTTAGATTCTGCCTGATTCCTGAATTGTTTGATCCTATTCTGTGTTAGTCCGGGTAGACTAGAGAAACAAATTCATAGACACGCATATGGATATAAGGGAAAGGCTTATATACAAGAGGAATGGAACATTGAGAAAGCATCCCAACCCAGTCTAGTCCAAAGTCATAAGTCCGATATTAGTCCATATGTCCGAGACCAGTCTGTAAAGTCTCCTTCCAACTTACGAAGCACGTGCAATGACACCAGGACAATCACAGGCCAGTGGGTGCAGAGTCTTATGTGTCTGATGGCAGTAGAAACATCTCAACGCTGGCAGGGGTCTCCCCGTAGCCTCCCAAGCATCTCAGCACTGACAGTTGTCTCCACTGACTTCTCTGGCCCCGGAGAGTTTGGTTCCATCAGGGCAAATCCATGGCTCTTCCAGTTCCTCAGACACTGCCATCTCGTCTTGTCAGCAGTTCGTCATCTCAGTCAAATCTCCCTTCTCCAATTGGGAAATACCGCAAGTCCCAGAAGTCTCAGGAGAAAAGCCATGCCCACATAGAAGCCTCATTGGCTACTCATTGGCTGTCTCCAGATTAACAGGCCAGACTCCATCCTTACATCCCAATCATGAAATGGACATCATGAATACATGACCACCACATGTTCCAAAGGAAACTCATTATAAAAGATGCTCTTTGAGGGTTGAGCCCCGGTGGCGTAGTGGTTGTGCACAGGACTGCGGCCCACTGGGTTGGAGGTTCAAATCCAGCAGCAAGGCTGGGCCTCCTGCTCCTACCACCAGAGGGCAGTGATGCCCCAAAAACAAAAACAAAAAGATGCTCTTTGATCTCTGAAATTGTCTTTGGCAGCCATATCTAGTGAATTTGGAGGCTTTGTTGTTGTTAGTTGACAGATGAAGTCCATCTAGACTCATGTCAAGGCCAGGTGTTACAGAAGAGGACTGCTCTGTTCACCTTCCTGGGTGTAATCTTAACAGAAGCAGCATTCTAGGCCTTTTCTTCTGCAGTACCTTACACCAGACAATTTCACTCCTAACTAATATCCTAGAGACATAGTCTTTACATATTTTTGTTTCAATGCCTCCTAAAATCTTTTGAAATCCTGTATTTTACTTTTTTTTTTTTTTTGCCGGGGGGGTGGGGCATCACTGCCCTCTGGTGGCTTTACATTAAAAAAAAATTTTTTTTTTTTAAATCCTGTATTCTTCTCATTTCTCCTTCCCCACCAACAACTACCTGGCTACATTTTTTTTGGGGGGGGGTATCACTGCCCTCTGGTGGGAGTAGGTGGCCCAGTCTTGTTCCTGGAGAGCTGCTGCTGGATGTAAACCGCCAGCCCAGTGGACGGCAGTCCTGAGCACAACCACTACGCCACCAGGGCTCAGCCCACTTTTTTTTTTTTTTTTTTTTTATGATAGAGCTGAAGCTGAAATAGATGAAATGGGTAACATTTCTTAGGAATTGTAAAATCCTGGCATTTAAACTAAAACTTTATATTGCTCTTATGAAAGGTATTCGTGTTAGTAATTTAGTGCCACATAACAGAAATAGCTAAGTCAACAGTTGTATTCTCTTTTAGGAGATCAGAAAACTGACTAGCGGTCTCAGCTCCAGGGAAAGGCTGTCTGTCTCTCTCAGCTCTGAAGGAAAGTTCTTATCCTCTCTCACGCTGTTTGTTAGAGAGCTCTCTGGGCCCTGACAGTAATTTTCTGTTGAGTTTAGGAGGTGCTAATGCAGGGGCCCTGGGTCCAAAAGATGGACTCTGCCCCTGCTTCTGCTGTCTTGGTGCTAGTAGTCAAAAAGTCCCCCTCTCTCTGCTCCCTTCTCTCTCTTTATATCTCTTCTAAATCAAAAGGTGTTGCAAACCACACCCCATGGGAACTCCCCTGACATCAGACTAGGGCTGTGATCTGCATAAGAGAGTTGCATTCCATCCTAATTCCTTGGCAACTGATTGATCATACTAGATTATGTCAGGGAAGATGATCATATCATTTTAAAGACTTTTTTTTTTTTGGGGGGGGCATCACTGCTCTCCGGTGGTGGGAGTAGGAGGCCCAGCCCCACTGCTGGAATTGAACCTCTGTCCCAGTGGGCCGCAGTCCTGCGCACAACCACCACGCCACCAGGGCTCAGCCCGATGATCATATCATT
This sequence comes from Nesogale talazaci, assembly GCA_004026705.1. NCBI lineage: Eukaryota > Metazoa > Chordata > Mammalia > Afrosoricida > Tenrecidae > Nesogale > Nesogale talazaci. The sequence continues at coordinate 59,316 of PVJH01003867.1, read as the reverse complement.
AAGCAACTCCCAAACCACTGAAAATCCTAGCCCAACCAAGTCAAGGCCTATTCTGGGAGTTACATAATTAAATCCATGGCTGTGTCCAAAAGAATCTAAATAAAGCCACGATTTTAAAGTCTATCTTGGTTAGTTTTTATTTTTAAACTTGAATAAGCTCTTACTTAAAGTATGGGCTGAGCCCCGGTGGTGTAAGTAGTTAAGTGTGGGACTGCAGTCCACGGGCTTGGCAGTTCAAATCCAGCGGCTACTCTCAGGAGCAGCACTGGGTAGCTCCCACGACTACCTGAGGCAGTGATGCCCATAAAAAAAAAAAAAGTATGGTGGATTCCATCATGCCTGCACAAAGTGCACACTCCTCCTCTTTAAATGTAGGTCAGCAATTAGTCATCCACTTCTGGCAAATAGGATACTTAAAAGTATGATTCATTGTGAGAGTACAGACTCTCATCAAAGGCAATACAGCCTCCATTTGGCTCTCACGCTGGGGACTTTTGCTCTTGGAAGCCAGCCACCATGTAGTCAGTGACCAAGCACCCATGTGAACTGATGTAGCCTCAACCCTCTCTGACTCCCCAGTTTACAGTCGACCTCACTTATCAGAGGTGGGAGTGAGAAACTGTCATGTACTCCTGGCTCTCCACCCAGCACCATGAATAGAGATGCGATGTCCCTGCCAAGACCTGTTCAAATTGCAGATTCATAAATAAAATTAATTGTAGTCTTATTTTTCATACACTTACTTAAGAAAGTGAGAATTAAAATTTGATTACAGTAATTTTGACACCACCAATTCTTTTTAAAAAAATCACTTTATTGGGGCTCAAAGAACTCATCACAATCTATATACTCATCCATTGTATGACAAGCACATTTGTATATTTATTGCCTGTATCATTCTCAAAACACTTGCTTTCTATTTGAGCTTTTGGTATCAGCTCATTTTCCCTCCTCCCTCATAAACCCTTGATAATTTATAAATTATTATTATTTTGTCATATCTTACACTGTCCGACATCTCCCGTTACCCACTTCCCTGTTGTCTCTACCCCAGGGAGGAGATTATATGTAGATCCTAATAATTGGTTCTTCTTTTCTACACCTTCCCTCTACCTTCCTGGTATCCCTGTTCTCACCACTGGTCCTGAAGGAATCATTTGTCTTGGAGTCACTATGATTCTGGTTCCTGTCTGTAGCAGTGTATATCCTCTTGGTCTAGCCAGATTTGTAAGGTATAATTGAGATCATGATAGTAGGGGAGGAAGGGACGCACGGAAGCATTGTATGTTTCATCATTACTACATTGCATCCTGATTGACTCGTCTCCTCCCTACAACCCTTCTGCCTTCTGTAAGGGGATGTCCTGTTACCTACAGATGGGCTTTGGGTTCCCAGTCTGTACTCCCCCTCATTTATGATGATATAATTTTAGTTCTTTGATGCATGATACCTGATCCCTTCGACACCTCAGGGTCACATAGACTGGTGTGCTTCTTCCATGTGGATTTTGTTGCTTCTGAGCTAGGTGGCCGCTTGTTTACCTTCAAGTCTTTAAGACCCCAGATGTTATATCTTTTGATAGTTGGGAACCATCAGCTTTCTTCACCACATTTGCTTATACACACATTTGTCTTTTTTTTTGTTTGTTTGCATCTCACAGTCCCATTTTTATTCCTATGAAATACCTTTTACTAAGAAGTTAAAATTTCCTACAAAATGTAAAGAACTTAAGAAAAAAAATAATCAGTGTAGTAAAAGCGCTATTATTCTCAGTAAGACAACTCTTCTATATCTTTTTTTTTTTTTTTGGTATCACTGCCCTCTGGTGGGAGTGGGAAGCCCAGCCTTGCTCCTGGAGACCTGCTGCTGGATTTGAACCATCAAGCCAGAGGGCCGCAGTCCCGCACTCAACCACTACGCCACTGGGGCTCAGCCCACACTCATTTGTCTTTAGCGATCATATCAGGAAGGTGATTGTTTCAACAATGATCATTGTATCAACAATGATCTGATTGTTCTTTGATGACTAATAACTGATCCCTTCAACCCCTCTGTGGTCACACAGGCTGGAGTGCTTCTTCTGTGTGGGCTTTGTTGCTTCTAAGCTAGGTGGTCGCTTGTTTACCTTCAAGCCTTTAAGACCCCAGATGCTAGATCTCTTGATAGCCGGGTACCATCAACTTTCTTCACCACTTTTGCTTATGCATCACTTTGTCTTCAGTGATTCATGTCAGGAGTAACACCATCAAATCTTTAACTCTTTCTAAGTCATATGGAGTTGCTGTGAGTCAGAATTGATTCTAATATAGTGAGTTATTTTTTTAAGTTAGTGTCAAAGCAAAGCGCATTGCTATAAAACATGTTTGTAATGATCTCTCCAGCTGACAACTTAATTACTTTATAAATTTTGTTGAACATGAATTTTACCCATTCCTTACTTTTGCAGTCAGAGCAAAGCCCACAGGTGTCCCTGGCATCAATCTTTTTCTGGGTCTAGGAGTGACCCCAGGTACAAAGGACATACTCTATTCCTGGGTTTTCCTTCTTGGTGTAAGAGGTCTCTCTTCTTTGCTCCTGTCTCCTTTTATTGTTGGTAGGATGCAAGGCAGGCCCCCTGGTGGTGAAATGGTTACTTATTTGGGTGCTAACCACAAGATCAGCACTTCAAAACCACCAGCTGCTCCAAAGGAGAAAGAAGAGACTCCCTACTCACATAAAGAGTTAAGGTTCAGCACCCAGAGCAAAAAATCATATCAAAGTGAATGAGGGTGTGTGTGTGTGGAGACTAAAAGCCCATCTGTAGACAATTGGGCATCCTCTTTTAGAAGGGATGAAGGGAGAGAAGTGTCAATCAGGGTTCAGTATAGCACTATTGAAACATACAACTTTCCTCTAGTACTTTAATGCTTCCTTCCTCTTGTCCCAACTATTATGACCTCAGTTCTACCTTATAAATTGGGCTAGACCAGAGCATGTGCATGGGTACAGATAAGAGCTGGAAACACAGGGAATCCAGGACAGATAAACCCCTTAGGGCCAATAATGAGAGTAACAATATCAGGAGGGGAAGGGGAAGGTGGGTTTAGAAAGGGGGAACTGATCACAATGATTGACACATAACCCCCTCCCAGGAGGCCAGACAAGAGAAAAGTGGGTGAAGGGAGACATCGGTCAGTACAAGACATGACAAAATAATAATAATTTATAAATTATCAAGGATTCATGAGGGAGGTAGGGTGGGGAAAAATGAGGAGCTGATACCAAGTCCTCAAGTAGAAAGAAAATGATAATGATAATTTTTGGAAATGATAATGGCAACATATGTACAAAAGTGCATGACACAATGGATGGATGCATTGTGATAGGAGCTGTACGACCCCTGTGGCATTCACATTATCTGGTGTTAATTTGGGACTCGAGAGGATTAAGAGTGAAGGGGTGGAATCTAAGTTTGTCAGTCGGATCATAGACAATGAGGCCTCCGTGGGCCCGGCCTTTTCCTGGGAAACTCCTGGATTTCCTCCTTGGAGGCAGTAGGCACTCTCTCTCAATTCACTCCCTGTGAGAATCTCAGCTGATAAGACACCTGAAATGACGCTAAACCCCTGGAGCTGGAGAAGCCACGTGGAGACCCCTGCAACCGCTGAGATGCTTATGCCATCACTGAAACCGTAAGTCTCCCCATGTACTGATCTGTGATCTCCCTGAAGTCATCATCACTACATGTGTTTCGTGAGTCTGAAGAGGACTTTATTGATTGGTGTCTGACATGTAGGCTACTGTTGGACGTATGGACTTGATCTGGATTTGGCTGGGATGCTTTCTCAATATTCAATTGCTCTTGCATATAAACCTTGTTCTTTTCTTTTAATTTTCAATGATTTTAATTGGGGCTCTTACAACATTCAACACATCATTTGTATCAAGCGTATTTGTACACATGTTGCCATATTGATTTTCAAATATTTTCTACTTGAGCCCTTGGTATAAGCTCCTCTCCCCGCCCCCCTTTTTAATGAATCATTTTATTGGGGGCTATAAACCTTGTTCTTATATACATAAGAGTGTCTATGAATTTGTTCTCCAGTCATCTCAGACTAACACAAACCCCCAATAAAATGATTAAAAAAAAAAAAGTAATAGTTTCAGAAACCCCAGAGACAGTTCTACCCTAACCTCTAGGGTCCCTATGACTCGGCATGAAGTCAAGCGTCAGGAAAGCAGAAGATACAAGGTGATGCAGGTCACGATCCGGGAGAACTCCCTTTATGGCATGCCAGGGCTGTGCCTTGAGTGAGGGCGTTGTCACGGAATGACTCATCACGCCAAGTCACATCCTGGAGGGGATCATACCAGCATGTCACGAAAGGACCCCTGAGAATCGTAGCCCAGCAAAGCTAACACATGTTTTGGAGGAACACAACTCAATCCCTGACAACCACTTACCAAGAATCAGTACGTAGGTGGAAATGAGGGGACTGGGGGCTAGCGTAACTCAATGACTCCCATCCCCCGCCCTGATCAATGTGATAATTCATATGCTCCATTTGCCAACTCAACCTTTTTTTGATGCTCAATGTGGTGACACCAACCATGTTCATCATCTACAACCCATACACCGAAATGAAAGCCACTGCGGTTGAGTCCATTTTAACTATCTGGCGCTTACCGGACCGAAAAGACCGACTCCAGGCGGCTTCCAAGCTGTCATCTTCACTGAAGCCGACAGTCCCATCTCTGTCTTGCAGAGTAGCTGGCAGGTTTGAGTCGGTAATCTGTTGGCAGCCCAACTCTTCGCCACCCCCAGCTGTCCAATCCCCGCTTCTTGACATGTTCTCTTTTAACAATTCGCACATTTGATGCCTTTTGCAGACCCTGCACACTTCTTTCTGCCAGCGCGGTGGTGACCGTGCAGGGAAGTGGGCTGTGCTCACGACAACACACTTCCAGAATACTTGAAACGAGGTCCCAGCAGACATCCACAGAAGCTTGAGGAAGAAAGATGCCGACCTCAACGCCAACCTCTTGCTGCTGAGCTGTTCACAACTTACAGGATGGAGTAGAACTGTCTAAGCAGGGCTGCTAAGTCGATAATCTCATTTTTTAAAAAAAGATCATTTTACTGGGGGCTTTTACAGCACTTAGAACATTCCACACATCAACAGTCTCAAGCATCTTCGTACGTATGCTGGAAGGCGGTGATCTTCACAGAAACAGCTGGACACATCTTTGGCCTGTTGTGGGTCTGAACCAGGTTCTTTCAGGTAGCAGCTGAGACTTCACCACTGTGCCACGAGCTCCTTCATCAGAAATGCTCCCTAAACACAGGCTCCCTGTGCCTCCCACACTGGTAGGCACTAGGGAACCTGGGACTCCAGACGCTTTTTTCACAATACCGCACACGTTCACTACCTTCCTCAGACACGCATACTTCTTTCTGCCAGCGCAGTGGTGTCGGCGCAGGGAGGCGGGCCTGTGCTCACAACAACAGACACGTCCAGAATACTTGAAACGAGATCCCAACGTTAACACTGTAGAAACACGGAGAGCCACTTGCACTGTCCACTCAGAAGAATGGAAAAGGCGAAGGAAACATGGCGCCCTAAGACATGTAGGCTGTTGTGCTGTTCCTCAAGCTTTTGAACTTGCAACGGATGGCGAGAACAGCTCCGGGCAGCCTTCCGTTCTTTTGGGCACAGGGTTGCCGTGAGTCGGAGCTGAGGGGGAGGCCAGTCAACACCAAGACTGCCGTCGGAGGGGTGAGGATCTCGCCATGACAGCCTAAGTGCGAGAAAAGTAGTGCGCGGAGAGACTCTCAGAGTTCTCTGCTGATCTTGACAGCAGGGGATCACTAGTCCAAGGATGTCCGAGGACGCTCTGGGCAGAGAGCAGCAGGAGGTTCAGAGAAAAACACACTGTTCACGAGACTGTTGGAAAGAATGACACCTCTTCCTAGGAGAGGGGAGGTGATTCTGGCTGCACCACCTGCAGGGGCTGAGTATCTGGCAGGGGCAGCTAGGTAGAAAGAACCCCACCCACTCAGTGTCCAGTAGAAAGAACCGTGCTTCCGCGGGAATGTCCCCATGGCAATTGCAGAGTTCAGCACCTGCTTCTTTCTAAGTTTGACAGAACCTGCACCTAATTAGCATGGAAACGGAAATGGGCAGACAGAAAGAAATCAGAAAATATTGCCTGGTTGACCCGCCCACGCTTAGCCCCAGCTAATAGCAGCCAGTCTGTGTGGGTGTGGGGGGGGGGTGGGGGGGGCAGCACCCAGGTGGAGGGAGGAAGCCTGGTGGGAGGTGGTGGTTGGATGGCTGGAAGGTGCTTCCACTCACCTGAAATCCTCAGCTATGTAAAGTTCACAGACAGTGCCCCTGGGTTTTTGCTGTTGCTATTGACAATGAGATGTCTCATGCTTGTTTTTTTTTTTTTTTTTGAGACTTTCCTTTAAATATTCTGAGCCAGAGACTGACTGGCTTGGAGCTCAGGCAGGGTTTAGAACATAAACCATGAAATAAGGAGGAAGCAGTATGATGACAACAGGGTTTCCTGCCAGACAGAAAGGAAACAACACTCCTTGCTGAGTGAAGAAAAACAGTGCACGGAAGCCTATTGCTTGCTATGTTCCTGTCAACATTAGATAGGAGGTTTTAGTCAGCACAGTAAGTCAAGAGACAAATAAGGCACCCAGATGGGGAAGGGAACAGGAAAACTTGGTATTCACAGATGGTAAGATTCATACGGAGTTTGCGGGGGGGAGAAAAAACCCCATCTAAAATAACAAATCGGTTTAGCAAACTGATTAGAATAAAAGGTCAATATTCTAAAAACCAGTGGTACTTCTCACAACAGACCATTAGAGAGTGAAATTAAAGGAAAACCAACTCATTTACATAAAATAGTTAGGGCTAGATATAACAAAATCTGTGTGAGAGCCGTACAGTGAAAAGTGCACAATATCATTGAGACTGATAACCAAAAATGATCACAAACCCCAAACTCCACTGCCAGCTAGTTCAGTCTGACTGCTAGGGATCCCATACATCTTTCTGGGAGCAGACAGCCTTCCCTTTCTCTCATTGAGCCATTGGTAGCTTTGAACCATTGACCTTGAGATTAGTACCCCGGAACCCCACCAAAGCTCCTTGAAACAAATGAAAAAGGCAGATAAATGGAAGATTATACCATCATCAATGGAATAGAAGCGCTAATACTGTTAAGATCTCAAACAACTGCTTTCAAACTGATGCTAAGATTTATAAAGAAGCTCATGGAAGAGGGAGGAAGGGAGGGAACAAAGACCAATGCTGAGGGGACATGGAGCTATTGAGGGAGATGGAAAATAATTGTAAATGGTTCATTGAGATAGTGGAACAAGATGATAAACAATGTCACGGAGGTATCGAGATGAAATATCAAATGTTTTGTTACCTGGAGATTTACCACAATTAAAAAAATCACAATGAAGTACAGTCTATAATAAACAACCATTTTAAAAAGAACAAAGGTCTTATACTACTGAGTTTTAAAATTATACCATAAAATTACTCTAGTGAACAGTGTGATAGAGTTGTACGTGAAAGTACACAGAATCGTTTGAGCAGAACAGAATCAGACGCGTAGACAGTTTATGTATTTACCTTGTGAACTAGGTGAAGGTTTATGGAGCAGGTCACTGTTTTTCATTCAACCATTCATACACATCTGATTTGTCATATCTATTGCAGCCCCCACGATGGGCCGCTGCATATCCCACTTCCTCCTGTGTTTCCTCTTCCCATCCCTCCTTTATTCCTCCCTCTCTGAATATTATCCTTGGGTAAATGCTACCTTGTGGAGCTGCTGTGGCTGATTACTTTAACTTGGGGGTAAATTCATTGAAGCTCACGGGCTTGGAGGCCTTCCCCATCTCTAGCGAATCAGCAAGTCTGGTTGGTCTCTTTTATGATTTTTGAGTTCTGTTCCCATTTTTATCCCCCTCCGTCCAGGACCTTCTCATGGGTCCCTTTTCAGAGCAGTTGGTAGCAGCAGCTGGACATCCATCAGTTTTTCTGATTCCAAGTCTGTGTAGTCCATTGGGTCTTTTCATTTTCGTCACTATTCTTTCTTCTAATGGGGAGAAACGAACATTTGCCCCCTCGAGGACTGCTCAGTTGCTATCCACCAAATTAGGATGCAAAATCTTGTCTCTGTGAGTTAAATTAGGTGACTGGTTTTTTTTTTTTTAAATCAAAACTTTATTGGGCTGAGCCCCGGTGGCATAGTGGTTGTGCGCGGGACTGCGGCCCACTGGGATGGAGGTTCAATTCCGGCTCCCAGGAGCAAAGGCTGGGCCTCCTATTCTCACCACCTGAGGGCAGTGATGCCTGAAAAAAAAAAAAACTTTATTGGATAAATGTTGCACAACCTTCTTTTAACATTGAGCTCTGAACGTACTGAAGATGAGAAACCATTTCTGACATTCAAGTCTACAAGTGAGATGGGCATGTGGAGGTTTGAACAGAGACAAAAGGGAGGAGGAAGCAAGCAAGGCTTAAATACTAAGCAACAAAAGCCATAAATGTGAAGTAGCAACACAGTATATCCGCCAATTTTATGTCTTAGAAAAGGGAGAGTCTGGTTTGTAATAAAAACACGAGAAAAACACTTTCAGTACTATGACCTGATTGCTCCCGATTTTGCTTTTTTACTGATTACTTCATAAAAACATTCTGAAGCTTAGTTTTGAAATCTTGGTTATACAATCCAAATGAAATGCCAACAAGGCTTGGGGATGAGCTGGTTCTGAAATGAGCCTGCGAGGGGAGGCTTTGCAGATGCTACCAGAAGGCCCTGCCAGCCAGAGCCCTGGGTCAAGAGCAGGGCAGGTAATCTCACCAATTCTGCTTGATGCAGTCAGAGGCCCCTCAGCTAATGTGAATGAGAATTTCAACACAGGGAATTTCCCCCGTAGGCAAATTGCGAATGCAGCCAGGAAGTGTAAGGGAGTGTATCCTAATGGGGATTTGCAGTAAACTCATCAGAAGCAAGGCTGGCCACACCTTTTCTTCCCAATGTGTAAAATGAATCCTGGCTCAGGCATCTTCTCCTAAAACTCTCACCCAGAACCTGGTGCTAGTCCTTGGTTGGAGATTACAGGGGCATTCCTAACCTACACAGGATTGAGGACAACTCGCTCAGTTATCTGTTGCTTCAAATGAACTTGTGGATTTAAAGATATGTATATATATATATATATATATATATATATATATATATATACTTTTTTGTAATAAGTAATCAATAGGGATTATCTTTCTGGTTTTGAAAAATAAGTCAATATTGTCACTAAAAAACCTCTGCTTATTGAAAGTACGGCATCATCAAATATAAAATGCCTTAGAAATGTAGTACTAACGTGTCCATCTTGTTTTCTCCGTTTGTTAAAAAAGGAAAATTTTTTCACAATATGTATATATCAAACTGTGGGTGGGGAGAGAAGCTGTGAAGAGGAACTCATACTCCATGCATGGAAAGGTGGATTACCTGTAGGGGCCTATTTCTGCCATCTGCCCTGCTGGTGGCTGGGTTTTTGATAAAGAAAGAAAAGTAAGTCATGTAGGGAAAATGGCATACTTGTCGACAATTGGTTCTGGAACAAGTGGGTTTTGTGGAAAAAATAAACAGTGACTCTGAGAATATACAAAAATTAAATCAGACAGGATTTGGGATGCAATTGCACAGAATTTAGAATTATAAAATGAGCAGGAGAATATATGTATTGACTTTAAGGTAGGTAAAGATTTCTAAGGCAGGCAGACCACACTGAGGCCCAACTAAGATAGGAGTGTAACAGACCAGGGACATCCTGGAAACGTGAAGTCCCCAAAGAATCCTGAGCGCAGCCTTCTGGCTTGGGGGGCAGCACTTGGCCCCCCATCTGACTGGATGTGTATTACTCAAAAAAGACTAGAGGTGGAAGAGCAGGGGTTGGGAGCAGTAGACATCTCCACTCCTGGTTGCTGGAATAGGAATGTGGTCATATAGGATGCTTGCTTTGCTGACATGATTACTGAAGACTAAAAAGATATATGAGGGTTAGGTAAGCAGGAGCCAGGACAGGTAACCCTGAAAGAAATGGGAGCCGGAATGGTGGTTTTTAAGATGTTCTTTTCTTTTTTTAAAACAGAGCTATTTCTCTATGTCATTATTCTTGTAATACTTGTGACTGTTTGCATGTTTTTTTCTGTTTATCTATACAAGTAATCCAGGATAAGCAACCTATGGTTTCTGGATGGCATGGGAAGGGAGAAGGACGTGGGGAGTGGGGAGCCGATAATGACGGGTACAAGACAATAGCAAGTGTTCTAAAATTGATGGTGAGGAAGGGGTAGCTTTTCTTGACACATTTAACAGTTTAATTGTATCTGAGAAGAATTACTAAAATGTGAATGATAGGTATACATAACTGTGGGTAAGAGGGAAATAAAAAAATAAAATCAAAAAATTATATATAGACACAAACATGTATGTAACAAGGAAAAAGATGGACTTTGGGCTTCTACTGAAATCTTACCTCTGTGCAAGAATGGTTTGTTCTCATAAGGTGGCATTATATGATACTCACCTTTCCAACATGATCGCTGATGACAAAATGGGTGCATAATCAAATGTGATGAAGAAAGCTGATGGTGCCTGGCTATTAAAAGATATAATATCTGGGGTTTTAAAGGATTGTAGTTAAACAAGTGGCCATCTGGCAGTGAAGCAAATAAGCCCACATGGAAGAGGAACACCAGCCTGTGTGACCATGAGGTGTCGATGATGGGAAGAGGTAATAGAAGTTTGAAACCATGCAACCAACTCGACGTGAAGGGGTGTGAATGCAATCAAGACCCCAAACTCACCTGCAAGGTGATTGGACAGTCCCTTTCAGAGGGCCACATGGAAAGGATGATAAATCCAGGGTGCGGTATAGCACTGACAAGGCACATAATTATCATCTAGTTCTTTATATCTATAGCTCTCTATATAAAGAACTTGTATGCAGAATACACAATATCCCCTCCCTACAACATGGGTGAAATTTTTGAAGATATATCATTAAAGAAGATATGTAAATATCTAATAAGTAGATGAGAAAATGTTTAACACCACGGATTTTCAGGAAAAGGAAAATTTAAATGATATGCTAATGTTAATTGTCACTAGGCTGCTTCTGACTCATAGTGACTGAACCAGTGAAACAATGCTTGGTCCAACAGAATCCTCATAATTGTTCTAGTTGGTATTTCTTGTAAAACTCAACATGTACTTAGTCTTTCCACTTCTTGAAGAATGAAAACATATGTCTATGTAAATATTTGCATTTGATTATTCATAGCAGGTTTATTCATAATATTCCAAAGCTAGATACAATTCAGATATCTCTCATTAGGTAACTGAAACTAATTCTAGTATATCTATACAGTGGAATATTATTTAGCAAAAGAAATAATTACTGATACATGTATCAGTGTTTCAAAGCTATGCAGAATGTTTCCATATGAAGAAGACTGTGGCATCAGGATTGGAGGAAGACTTATTAACAACCTGAGATAGGCAAATGATGCCACTTTGCTTGCTGAAAGTGAGGAGGACTTGAATCATTTGGTCATGAAGATCAAGGATTGCAGTCTTCAGTGTGAATGCTCACACAATGATAAATGGAGAAAAGTTGGCATTGTCAAAGACTTTGTCATCCCTGGAACTGTAATCAATGTTCCTGGAAAGAACAGTTAAGAGATAAAATGACACATGTTGCGTTCGACAAATCTGCTGCAGAAGACCTGGTGAAAAGTGTTAAAAAGCAAGGAGTTTACTTTGAGGACAAAGGTGTACTTGACCCATGCCCTGATCTTTTTTTTTTTTTTTTTTGGGAGGGGGGCATCATTGCTCTCCGGTGGTGGGAGTAGGAGGCCCAGCCCCACTGCTGGAATTGAACCTCCGTCCCAGTGGGCCACAGTCCCGTGCGCAACCACTACGACACCGGGGCTCAGCCCCATGCCCTGATCTTTGTAATGCGCCTCCTAATGAATGTGAAAGTTGGATATTGAATAAGGAAGACCAGAGAAGAGTGGATCCATGTGAACCAGGGTGCTAGAGAATAGTGGAAGAACTGTGCACTGCCACAAGAACCAGCAAATCTCTTTTGGAAGCATAACCAGAATGCTCCTTTGAGGTGATGATGACGTTGTCTCTCACATGTTTTTGGACATGTCAGGAGAGAACAGGCCCTGTCAAGGACATCATATTGGTAAAATAGAGGCACACTCATGACAAGATGGATTGAACAATGGGCTCAAGCACAGTTGTGGGCATGGTGCAGGCAGGACAGGGCAGTGTTTCCTTTGATAATACCTAGGGGCACTAGGAGTTGGCACTGACGCCATGGCATGCATATGGATATATTGTCCTTAGGGTCCATAGAGTTCTGACCCATTGTGACAGGGCAATCGCTGTGGTTGTAGCCACTGGTAAACTTGCCTAGGAAATGGAAGTTTGTTATGTAGGGAGTTAAGTTAAAGCACTTGTTCATAAGGTTGTTTCGACTAAAAAAAAAAAAAGCCAAGCATTTTAACCTTTTTGAGAGAGGTGGGGGAGAGGGACAGTTAACCTTGAGGAAAATGAACTTTTGTATTGCAATGGACTGCTAATGCCCAGGTGGGCAGTTAAAGCCCACCAGTGGCTGGGTGGGAGAACAATGAGGCGTCTGCTCCCATGAAGACTGACAGCTTCAGAAGTCCTGAAAAAGAGTCTCTGAGTCGGAAGGGACTCAACGGTAGTGGGTTTGTTTTTGGACTCTTGAGAAAGGAGGCGTATGTTCTTTGTTTTAACACAGAAGGGTACATCTTAAGTCTTTCATCATGAGAGTTAAGTTTACTATTTTCCCTGCTATTGCTACACAGATCCTTAACAAACCAATTAATCAGAAATACTTTCGTTTAATCTCAAGGTAAAAGAGGGGGTGGGTAGATCTTTAAGAACAAATGAAAAGTGGTCCCCACCGAAAAAAGAAAAGTTCCCCCCCCCCCCCCACCTCACAATTTCCTATGCCCAGGATATGACTCACCACAAACCAGAGGAATCCATATAAGCAAATTAAGAGCCACTTATCTGGGTAAGGAAATGATCTTTTTTTTGGGGGGGGCATCACTGCCCTCTGGTGGTTGTGGGAGCTACCCTGCCTTACTCCTGGAGAGCCGCTGCTGGATTTGAACCGCCAAGCCCGTGGGCCACAGTCCCGCACTCAACCACTTCGCCACCGGGGCTCAGCCTGGAAATGATCTCTCCTGGCTCTTGAAGAACTGTTTCAAAATTTCAAAATTCAAACATAGTAAAGGAACGCGAATTCCTAAAAGCACACTCAAACACAAGAGAGTACTATGAAAGATTTTCTGTTTTCCTAGATGCTAGATATTATTTAAAAAATACAAATCAAAAGCAGTGAGCTATTCACACTAAGGTAGCTCAGATGGAACCAACAAAACCCAGGAAAGCAATAGGTGTTGGTGGAGATGTGAAGAAACAGAAAACCTCAGCTGTGGTGGGTAGGATTGTAAAATGGTATAACTAATGTGGGAAAGGTTGACAGTTCCTCAACAAGTTGAACGTAAAATGACCATATAATACACCCCCTAAAATTGAACGCTGAAATCCAAACAGAAATTGAATGCTGAAATCCAAACAGAAGCCTGAACATCACTGCTGTTCACAATGGTTTCTCACTGCTATGGAGTCGATTCCACTCTGACTCATAGCGACTTCCTTTGGTGTCTATCCCCAGCAGGGGTATGGCTGGGTCCTATGGGGAGTGTTCACTTCATAGAATGAGTTCAGCAGTTAGCAGTGCCTTTCTAAATCCTGGAAGAGTGTGGGGAGCATTGGTGACAGTTCTTCATGGAATACTTAGAGCTTCCCCCATGAAGCCATCTTGTCCTGGAATTTTCTTGTTTGGGAGTTTTTCTTTTTTTTTTTTGGGTGGGGGAGGGCATCCCTGCCCTCTGGTGGTGGGAGTAGGAGGCCCAGTCTTGCTGCTGGATTTGAACCTCCAACCCAGTGGGCCACAGTCCCATGCACAACCACTACGCCACCGGGGCTCAGTCCCGTTTGGGTGTTTCTTGATGACCTCCTGTTTCTTCTTTCGCTTTGAGTATGTTGAGATTTTCTACATTTCTCTGTGGTCATTTGCAAAGGTGTATTTCTAGGTACTTTTCCATTTCTTCTAGGTTGTCACACTTGTTGCATTCTTGTGTAGTATGTTTTTAATCTTATTTCATTTGGATCTTTTCTGCTGTTGCCCTTTGCATCTGTAATTCTAAATATTTGTATTTTGTTTGTTAAGTTTGCCAAGTTAATTTTATTAATCCTTTAAAAGTCAATATTTTGTCATGTTGATTCCCCCTCCCTCCCCCAGTTTTCTGTTTTCCAGTTCACTTACTTTTGAATCTTTCTGGTTTTCTTCCTCTCGTTCACTTGTGTTGTTGCTTGATGTAGTTGCTGAAGGTGTCGTGTTAAGGTATTGATTGTAAATTAAGTCAGTTTGTTGATGACTATAAATCACCCTCTGATAACTGCTTTGTCCTACAGGTTTTGGATATCATTTTTTGTTTCCAGGTACTTAATTTCATTTCCTCCCTTATTTGATCAATTACCCAGTCCTCAGTAGTATCTTGCTCAGTGTCCAGGTGTTTGGCTTTCTGTTCTTGTTCTATTACTGATTTCCAGTTTTACAGTACTGTGATCCAGGAAATTTTATTGTAGGCTATGAATGTTTTTATTCAAACTTGCTTTGTGGTCACACGTGCTTTACTACTGAGGAAGAATGTATAGTTGTCTGGTGGAGGGCTAGGTATGTAGAGGTTGAACTGGTTGTTTTTAGCATTTGTTTCTTCTCTTTCTGGACCTGTCTTTCCTTGAAAGTTGTATACCGAAATCTCCTCCAGGTATTGTTGAGCGCTGTCTTCAGCACTGTGAATTTGATGCACTGAGGGCATGTTGCTTATGGTTGTGCCCTCTTGTTCTGTTTATTATTACGTAGTATAAATTCTTCTCCCTTATTTGCCTTAAGTTTAAAATTGAGTTTAAGCCTGTTTTACCTAAGACTAATAGTGCCACTTCTACTTATTCATAGTTGCCATTGGCTTGGTAAAATGGTCCCCAACTTTTGATTTTTTGTCCTTGAATTGGGTATAACTCTTGTTGGTAGCCTATGGATGGGTCTCTTTTGGTTTATTCTCACTCCACAGTCTTAACATTTTTTTTGTAACGAGTCCTTTTAGAAATTCCTTTAGCTTTTCCTTGCTGGAAATACTTTTATTTCCTCTCATATTCAAGGGATCGTTTTTCTGGATATATTCATGGTTGACAGGTATTCTTTTGCAATTTATATAATATATATGGTTTGGATCTGGAAGCAATTTTGGAGAGCGTACACTCTTGCCTGGCAAGACGAAATAATTGGTGCTATTGTGTGGTGCAATGCGAGTGGCATCAGACCACACCTACCATGTCGACATGTTAACCCTTATGTGACCCAGAGACAAACTAGGGCAGTTCTCCCCTAGTGTCACAAGGAGCGAACTTCAACTTGATGGCAATGAATAGTTAGTGACCCACAGGCATACGGCGCTCACCTACATTTTCCACCTCTGGGCTTTAGTGGGAAGCTATTTCTCTTCCAGTGTGTGCTGCCATCAGGTAAAGGTTGTAGAATTGAATTAACGTACATATGCTCCTATGTATGTAGTGCCACCCACCCCAGCCTCCCTCTTTGGGTCACATGTGTCATGAGAACTGTATCAAGATCATTACTTCACAAAATAATGCTATTTCATTCAAAATGCCTAGAATAGTGAAAACACAAATTCGATTTTAAAAAACAGAAGCAAATTCAGTCTTTGTGTTTTAAGAACACAGGTTCTAAAAAACTTAAAGGTGTTTTTTTGTTTTACCAATGCCTAGCATGAACATATACCTAACATACATATTTTGGATAGAACTTGGTCTTCTTCAAGCCCTGACCTTCAGTTCTCATGCGACTTAGCCTTTGTGATTTGGGCATTGCCCCTAGTAGATGTATAGAATGGACACCTACATATTAAAATTAATGGAATTTAGAGTCTTGCCTCACAGCCTCTTCATTAATGTACCAGTGTACTGGGATGTACAGAAGTTTCAAAGGCAGTTAAGTTTGGGTCAATTTCCAGATGGTAGCTTACTTGACTCTGTGGACTAATTTCTTAATGTCTTCACTTCCCCATGTTGAATAAACCCCACTCTCCAGGTGGCTGTGATTACTGATTACGGCTAGAGGGTCAGCAGTTCAAAACCAGCAGCAGCTGGTGACGAGACTGTCTACTGTACAGTCTGTCTCCGAAACCCCCAAGGGCAGTCGCACTGTGTTCTGGGGACATGATGAGTCAGGATGAATGTGAGGAGGCAGTGTTTTTTTGGTGAGAACTCTAAGAACACACACACTTAAAATGTTTCAAAAAGATGGTAGCCATTAATAGGGTTGTTAGCAATATCCTTTTGCTCATGAAACACAAAGAAACAAGTGCACTGGTAACAACACATTTATTTATGTACCCTGTTGTGTGACCGGGAGGTGTTTTTCACTTTCCAATAATTGAATAAGGTCATAAACAATTAAAACTCCAGAAGGTTAACTAGTAATCGATCGTTGTTCATGACACGGTACCACATGAAGGAATTTTAAACACTTCTGACCTCTTAGTATAGCTTTGAATATAGCACTATACTTTGGCAATGGACCTGCCGAATTACCAATATGCCTCTTAGTCTTTAGTCTTTTCATCAGACATAGCCTGACAGTTTGGATTTAACGTCTACACTTCAAAAATTTAACAAAGATTCTTAGGAAGCTAGAAAAGGTCAACATTTTAAAAACTGTCTTCTTCATCACCAATATAAATGTATTGCTATTAAAAGTGAAATTATGGGCAACAGCAGTGACTTACTTGCCAGTGTCACTAAGCCTGGTTCCTTTAGCAACTTTTGAAAATAATGTGCCTCAAGTGACATGCTATCTCTGTAACTGTGACATAGTCTCCAACATATTAACCTAATTGGGTACTGAAGGATTCAGATAGACCTCAAATCTAAAAAATCGAAGAGCATAGAACATTGAATTTCACTATCAGACTCAGATGTTTCCTTTCTGAATGCCTTTTAGCCCTGCCTTCCATTTTACTGCCTAGCATATGGTATTCATAGAGGGTTGAGAAATACTCACTGACAGAGTAGCTTAGAAGAATGTGCTGATCACCAGGAATGAGTTACATACCTCACATTAATATACTGTTGGAAATAGACAAGATAGGGAGTTCCCAGATCCTAGAAAATATTATGGCTAAGGAAATTGAGAACTCAAAAAAGAGAATCCATCTCCAAGAAACTAATTCAGTATTGTAAAATAGAATTAAGTGCTCTGTCTTAGGAAAAGGTTTATTAATATAAACCTTTATTAAAAGGTTTATTAAAGTAACGACTGGGACATAATACATTGTTTCTTTGGAGATTAAAGTGCAGGCTATGAAATGGCATATAAAATAATGCATGAAATAGTGCAATCTTAAGGTGCCATTATTTTTATTACACATAGCCTATTTCCAGATGCCCATTTTCTCTAAAAAAATTCAGCTGTAGTGACACCTTTTAGCTTATTTATTTAGGCATTACTTATACTCTATTTTGCCCACTTTGGGGGCTACATAGAATATTTTAACATTTCAACACATAAAACAGCGCATTCATTTTGAAACTACTAAAATTAAGGCAAGCACTTATAAAGTTCAGTACTCCAAAAGACACGTTTTCAAAAAAGAAAAAAGCTTCCCCAAATCAGTGGCTTTAGACCTTATGGCACCCAGACTTTTTTAGACACTTATGCTTCTTCTGAATACGTTTGCCTCATTATTTCCAGGCTCTGCACATTAAGAGGAGCAACAGCTTCTACCACCTCAGGATGTGAGCATCAAGTTCCTGTGGGTGTGTGCAGAGGAGCTTGGCTGAGAGAAGAGGATGAACATATGCACTTCACATTCGCTGAATGTCTGTAGTGTTGGCTAAGTGGGAATGACCTGTTACAACTGAGACGTTTCTAAAAACCAACCAAGGAAAGTGATGGGAACCACCATTTAAAAAATGTTGCTCTAGGGCACATTAAGAGCCTACAGCAGTTTAATTATTGACTTGTAATGCAGGGCGGGGCGGCTCTCTCCCAGGAGGCTAATTTACAGATTTCCTGAAATGTGTGCCAGTTTTAGATTATCAAAATAAGATGGGTTGAATGTTAAATGCCACTATACTGTCAAAAGGAGATAATTATTCAGATTGATGGTGAAAGCAGTGTCCTAAAGTGTTTGAGCTAGATCCTTCTATGTTCAGACTCAAAATATTTTATTCTTCTACTGATTTGGAACAGTCATGCACGAACAAGTGTGAGCTGTAGAACTTTGCATGTCGAAATAGAAAATCGTTCTGAAATTGTGAAAGCATACTACGAAAGCCATACACTCATGTTCACTAAAACGGGCCCACTTAGGGTGTCTTTGTTTAAAAAGAAACTCAGGACACTCTTGGTGATTCATGAACACGATTAAAGAAATAACCTAAGGCTCTATCTGTCTGATGACAAGGATCATACATAGTAAAACTGTAAACATGTACTTCGTCATTTTGTGTTCCAATACCAGGAAACTTACCCACTCCCACAACCTCCCCCACAAAATAAACAAAAAACCCAGACTACTCATTTAGACCTTGCTCAAAGTTATGACAATATGGCTAAATCCTATGGTGAAAGAAAAGATAGATAGACAGACAAGATAGATAGATAGATATAGACCTGCTGAGAAAATTTCCAGACGGGGATTTATATGGATGACCTTGGCTGACAAATTTTTGTTTGTCTGTTTGTTTTGTAAATTGTTTATTTTAAAATTATGTCCCCAACAAACCATGAAACACTCGGATGTTACTTTGTGGTTTTTCATCAAAAACATACTACATTGTAAATGGAGTTTCAAAATTAGACAAATTGACCAAAATCTTAAGGACAATATTATGTTCGAACAATATTAAAAATGAATAGGAAAGTTTCATTTGGTGAGGTTAATCTAAAGGGTGTATAACCATGTTATGTTGGACGGGTGTAACAAGCGGTAACCTTGTGCTTTATGTAACAAAGGTACTTACCCAAACTAGGTTTATATAGGTGTCAAACTCCCACCTGGAAAGAATTTTTCCTTCTATTTTACACCTAAATTTACTTTAAATAACTGAAGCCCAAGGCTTAAACAAACTTAACAGTCAAATAACAGCTATATAACTTAGTACAGTAAAATAAAACAATGATAACTGAATGTCTCAAAAATATACAGTGGGAAAAATAACTGCTATACACAATTTGGAGATTGTTAAAGTGATCACTCGAAAAGGCTGAACACTGCAAGACATGCTTTTCCGGTTACAGTTCAAAATAGGACTGCAAAAAATTAAAAAAAAAGCTTTTGTTTAACATTGTAGTATAGGGAGAGCTGGAAATATTTAAAAGCTTCCTTAGGTCACCTGACCCCCATCCTTACCCCTAAAAATGAAAGACTTCTTCATAGTACAATTTTTCTTCAATAAACTCTGCTTCCATGGCAGAAATTGCATTTTACACAACTGCAGTTGTGTCCCCCTAGTCAATCACACTCACTCAGCAAGTGCCATAGTGATGAGTACTAGTTACCGAAGGTTTGAAAGCCACGAGGAAGAGCCAGTGCACCTGCGTCCGACAGAACAGGTGAAGCCAGGGCTTCAATACCCCTGCCCTGGGAAAAGCGGAGGACAAGCGGACTGACTGGCCCTCTAGAGGCAAGCTGTGGTGGTGGAGGCTGTTAAGCACTTCAACAAACTAAGAAGCTGCTCTAAAGAGTGAAGTATAGAGGTTCAAGATGAACACCAGTGCTAGGGCTGCTTAGGTGAGTTATTTAGGCAATGCATGCAATGCATCCATCCATGCAAATGCGAGACATGGCCCCCAGAGAACCGCAAACACCAGCAAACAATGGCATCTGTCCTTGCCAGCAGTTTATAAAAATAGACCGGCCATCCTGCAGAGGCCCCTTCTACAGTCAGTACTATGGAAGTCCGTTTTTGTTACCTATCACCTCAATACCAAAAAGCATGAACTACTTTCAGACATTCCAGACAAAGGTCACTTATAACAAAAAGTCAAAAAAGTCAACTTTTTAAAAAAAGAAAAACAAGAAAGTGTCCATTTAAAAAGTAGGTCTTTTCTTTCAAGTGAACAGGACAATTTCTGTAGTTAAACGTTAACTTTGATTCTGTCCAGACTGGGTTTGGGATCTTTATGTAATGTGCATAAATGCAGATACACACTTTAAACTATCTGCACAGGAAAGGAGTTAACCCCTCAAAACATGATAGAACAGGTCTGGTTAGTACAAATCTATTGCAAAGTAAAAAGACTGTGCGTCAATTCACCCAGGCAAAGCGGAAAACAATGTTTTAACCGTGAAACAGTTCAAGTTTAAGTTGTGTTCTGAAAGCCTAGAAGCCTAAGGGATGCTGGTGTTCACAGCATCCTGATATGCATAACTGCGTAAGCTACCCAGCCCAGTCTTCTGGAGCCACAGACAACCACACTCCCATTTACTTCCTATTCCGGAGCCGTTTCGATTTCCTAGGAGAGTCTATGGCTTCTGCGGGTGCCTTTTTCCGTTTCCGTGGTGACTCCTCATTCTGCCCAGAACCTGAGGAGTTTCCCACAGCGCTTTCCATGACTTCTCGCAGTTTGCGTTCCAGCTCGGCCAGCCGGGCATTCTGTTCACCTATGATCTGGGTCTGCTCTAGCAGTTTCTGATCCTGGTCCTGGAGCTGTTTCTGCTGTTCTTGCACTTTGGTGCGGAGCTCTGAGATTTCACGCCTGAGGACAGTCACACCAGCACCATTTGTCTTCACCTGCTGCTGGAGCTTGGTAACCTCCTGTCTTGACGGGTTTTGCTTGGAGAATAGCTGCATTGTTGTCAGAGCTGCAGATGGTCCCGGGACTGCAGAGAAAGTTAGGAAATGGTCACTTAATCACAGTGTTTTCCTCCTGGTAATACTTGGTTAGTTAAATGTACTTAAAGATGGTCACTGTTTGATCACTTCTGATAACTTTCTTCCCAATCTGCGTGATCTAAGAGTTAACCAGATACCTTGTTTAACTAAAAGCCATCTTAAATTCTGATCCCCATACATATGTGGCAGTATGTGTACTGACAATAGAGGGAGAGGACATTACCTTAAAAGTTTCAGAAAACAATTTAGTATCTAATATAGTAAGAAAACACAAGTAGTCAATAAGGAGAAAGTCTGTTTAAAGAGTCCCCTTGGCAGAATGAGTGGGTGAACAGAACACTACCTGCTAACCAAAAAGTCAGTGGCTCAAACCCACCAGCCACTCCGTGGGATAAAATGTGTCAGGCTGCTCCTGGGAAGATTTGCAGAGCCACAGACGGTTCAACTCTGTGCACGACAGTGGGCTTTCGCTTGGGGTATTTTGTCTCTCGGTTATTTATCTTGCATGAGTACACAGTGCGTCATGTTTAGAAGTAGCAAACTATCACATTTTTAAAGTTCTTTGTACTTAGTTATATATACAAAGGTTTCAGTATTGGCTACATACCATTAAACCGTAGGATACATGCCAGGTTAAATCTAAAAATATAGCCACATCACTCAAACTCACTTCCATTGAGTTGATTCTGACCGGAACTGTCCCTGTGGGGCTCCAAGACTCTTGGAAGAAAGTAGTAAGTCTTGGAGTGGCTGGTGGTTTCGAACTACCAATCTTCCTGCACCCTAACGTGGAGTCCACTATAGAAACCATCATGTAATTCATTATTAAACAAAAGAAAACTACCAAACTGTTTAGCTACCTTTTGTTTCTCAACATATTCTCTATCTAGGTTTACCCACTTCTGAAGGTGGTATTTTTTCCAGCTTTCTAATGCTTCCTTGAGTAAGTCTGTGCTTTTCAACTCACACCATGTCCAGAAGGTATGTTTGGGAGCCCAGAAGAATAATCATGTTTGGGAAACAAAAAGAAGTCTTAAGAGGCCAGATCAGGGCTGTCGGATAAATGAGGCAGTCTCCCAACTAAATTTTCATAGTACAGCCCTAAAAGGATAAGCAGGGGCATTGTCCCAATGGAAGAAAATTCCTAGGCACAAATTTCTTGGCCCTTTTCCTTATTTGTTAAAAACTGTTTCCAGTAAGGTCCCATGATCATCCTGTGTCCTTCGAGAAATCCTATCCAGATGGCCCCTTTGGCATCACAAAGGGAAGTCGCCACAGTCTTCTGAGCTGACCTCCCTGCCTTCAATTTAACCGGCCCAACAGAGCCCCTTGAAGTCGGCTTTGATTGGACCTTTTTATTAACTCATCCTAATGAGACTAAGATAAGTGTATTATTGAGAGCAATTTTCTGTGGCCATCCATTGATGACACATAAATAAACTATACTTGGAATAAACTTGTGCATGGATGAACTGGTTGAACTCCAGAAGCAGTTTTTTGGTTTGTTCAAAAAACTTACAGCCTGATCTGAATTATAAAAGCTTGGCAGCCTAAGGAACTCGGCTGCTCACAGCGTCCTGATGTGAATAACTAACTGCCTAAATTTCTAAGTCCTGCCTTCTCCTGGAGCTAGAACCACAGTCCAGTTTACTTTTTTTTTTTTTGGGGGGGGGGGGGGGGGGGGGGGGGAGAAGGCATCACTGCCCTCTGGTGGTCGTGGGAGCTACCCGATCATATTGCACTTTTGAGTCTTGATATGCCTCACCTTCATATATAGTAAGATCCTTGAGGGCAGACACCATGGGTTACACAGCTTTTCCAGTCTCAACAGGACACAGTAAGTGCTGTGCACATAATAGTACACAAAGCAAATACTAATAAAGCTTTAATGTTTAATTACAGAGCCAGTGCACTGACCTTCTGAGCACTGCAGGGAGTGAACTAATCCAAGTTAACACAAAGTTTTACTAAGACTTTTTCCAACTCTAAGACGTACTCTCAAGCATTAAGTATAAGGAACCATTTAATCTTTCCATAGATGACTGCAGAGAACTCTGAGGTCCAATATACTTTTGTACCAAAGAAGAGACAAAAAAGACCAGGCAGGCTGTTTTTTTTTTTTTGGGGGGGGGGGCGCGCGGGGGACGGGACATCACTGCCTCTGGTGGTCGTGGGAGCTACCCAGTGCTGCTCTTGAGAGCCGCCGCTGGATTTGAACCGCCAAGCCCGTGGGCTGCAGTCCTGCACTCAACCACTTATACCACTGGGGCTCAGCCCAGCAGGCAGTGTTTTAATCACACATTTGAAACTGAGCTAGCAACTGTCCAATACAGTTTGATGTGACTGAACAATGGAATATCATCTGTATTAACTCCAGATAAAATGGCTTTGAAAAAAATCATTAAGTAGATTCATGAAAAAAAATCATTTGCTGCGGCCCACAGGGTTGGCGGTTCGTATCCAGCAGCAGCTCTCTAGGAGCAAGGCTGGGCTTCCTACTCCCACCAGGGCAGTGATGCCACCAAAGGAAAAAATAAAGCATTTGAGGCCTTATTAGTTTTGTTTAATTAAGAGTTATTAATCAAGATCATTTTAAAAATACATGCTTGTACTCTTTCACTCAGCAACTGTACTAATTACCAATATAGCACAAGTCAATAGTGGTGAATAGGTATAGACATTTGGTCACAGCCTGTTTAGGGAACAGTCCAAATATGGAAAAAAAAACAGAAAACAAATATATCCAATTGTAACAATCAGTTACCTAAATTACAGTCTAAGTTCAAGGCAGTCAAATGACAGCACATAAATAAATATCCACGGGGACAGTAAAGTTCAAGCTGTACGGTTAAGTGAAAAAAAAAAAAAAAGTCTTACCAACACTGCCGCAAAGAAAACTTATAAATAAGAATACCTGGAGGAGAGCCCATGAGTCTTCCGGACACATCTGATCCTGGTAATTTCCTCTTCAGAATTGGAACAATCTTCTCATCAAAATATTCCATTGCCATGGAGGAGATGTCCCGTAACTCTTGAAGCACTTCATGAGCTCGCTGAGGGGCTCTGGTAGAATTGACATATCTCAATACACGGTAAATTTCATCAATCACCTAAAATGACGAATGCACATTAGCACTACAATTACATACAATTTCTAAAGAGATTAAACAGGAGAAACGTGATTGCTTATTTTCAATTGCTGTGACGCCCTGCAGGGAGCTTAACAGCAGTCCTGGCCACTGATAACATTACTCTATATCCCCAAACACCACCACACAGTTTTGGGGTTTGTTAAAATGTTCTACACACACACACACACACACACACACACACACACACACACACACACACACACAATGTTCTACACTTTTCATATTTTTGGGGGGGGGGGGGCGGGCGCATCACACTGCCCTCTGGTGGTCATGGGAGCTACTCAGCGCTGCTCCTTAGAACCGCTGCTGATTTGAACCACCAAGCCCGCTTCTGCACTCGACCACTTACGCCACAGGGGCTCAGCCCCATACTTAAACTTATTAAGCGCCTTTAACAACCAAACATTGTGTTGGAATCAGGCTAAGTAATATAGGGCGGCTCTATCTGGAAGGAAATCACTGTGAGAACGTGTAAAGAAGGATGTACACTTAGTGTAAATTTGAAAAATTTAGATCCTGAACGGGCATTAAAATTCTGCTCATCCTGCAAGCCCACTTTGCTTTCGTCACATCTCCTCTAGGGACCCGGTCTGACCTTCTCCTGGGTTGCTCTGTCTTCAGGTGGCCTACACCCAGAGGTGCTGTTTCTCTAAGACTTGTTATGGGCTAGGAGAAGGTCTCATCAGATACGACTACTTTTTTTTTTTGGGGGGGGGGGGGTATCATTGCTCTCCGGTGGTGGGAGTAGGAGGCCCAGCCCCACTGCTGGAATTGAACCTCCGTCCCAGTGGGCCGCAGTCCCGCGCACAACCACTACGCCACCGGGGCTCAGCCCTACGACTGCTTTTCTGTAACAAAAAGTCAGCAAAAATCCTTAAAAATGTCTGCATACAATTGATGTATGTATTGATCATGATGGGAGTTGTACGAGCCCCCAATAAAATGATTTATTGAAAAAAAAAAAAGGGGGGGGGAAGAGAGCTTATATCAAGGGCTCAGGCAGAAAATATTAGGAAATGAGGATGGAAACATGTGTACAAATACCCTTGATACAAATGATGTATGGAATGTTATAAGAGCTGTGAGAGCCCCCAATAAAATCATAAAAATGTCTATACAAAGTATAGTTTTTTATACAACAGATAATATTTACATCATCCAAAAACAATTCAAGAAAAAAAATGACATCCTGCAGTGATGCTCCCCCCAAAAAAACAAAAAGAAAAATAGACATCCTATTCTTTTTATTCTTCGCTTATTCAAAAAACATACAGATGTGGCATAAAATATAATAAGATTCAGATGTCAATTTTATTGAAAATAAAGATAATATAATTGCTATGCTTAATGTTTGAAATTATGACTTCCATAAATGTCATTTTCACAAGGTCCAAAAAAATCCTTAAAGAGCTAATCCTACCAGAGGGCAGTGATGCCCCCAAAAACAAAAACAAAAATAAGAGCTAATTACAAGAAATCACAAAATACAGAGATAAGAAACACAAATTCTTCAATTCCAGTGCCAGTAATAATAGAACCAAGAGAAAACCTAACAAGAGTCAGAACCAACTATTAAAAGTTGTTGGTGGAAATGTATGTGGCAGCATGTGTGCAAATGTGCTTGATACAAATGATGTACTGAATGTTGTAGTAGCTGTAAGAACCCCCAGTAAAATTATTTAAAAAAATTCAAACCAACCAAACAGGCAAAAATATATCCGAAAATGCAGACATCCTGAATCTATATCACTAACAATATTAAACCTAAAGTATTACGTA
Organism: Nesogale talazaci; assembly: GCA_004026705.1. NCBI lineage: Eukaryota > Metazoa > Chordata > Mammalia > Afrosoricida > Tenrecidae > Nesogale > Nesogale talazaci. The sequence goes on along the minus strand of PVJH01003867.1, from coordinate 33,268 downwards.
ATTAAAAAAAAAGTTGTTGGAACAAGATCTCAGCGTTAAATCAGAGACGACCTTTGGTAAATTCAGTAGGAAAAGAGAGTCTATGGAGTTTCACTGTCCAGGCTTAAGAACTTGGCAATATCTGACATGTAACCATTATTCAATGTTTGCTAGATGAATGACCTAGATGGTCAAGTATTAGAAATTATTCACTATGCCAGAAGTGAAATGCAATCCAAGAGTATGATTTTAAAAAAGCAAATTTTGTCCTGCTTATAAAACGGGTGGTGTAGTGGTTACAAGTTGGGCTACTGAGGCCAGCAGTTTCGAAACCACCGGTTGCTCCTGGAAGAAAGACAGGGCTTTCCACTCCACCATCGAGTTACAGCGTTGGGAGTCCACAGGGGCAGTTCTACCTGTACAGGTCTGATAGGTCATGGCAGTGAGTTTTGTTTAGAAAAGGTTAGCGTTAATAGAATTTCATGAGATCTAACCACACACACACACACACACACACACACACACACACACACACACACACATATGTATACAGTGGAGCTAGATTAGAAATGCCTGTTGTAATCACTCATGCTGAAATAAGATACTGATCCTTTCCACTGAGACATCAATTAGTGAAAGGCCCATAAAGAACAATGAATAACTCAGATAGATTGTGATATGTTTCATGTACAAGTGTAAGCTCTTTTTAAAAGATCTGAGAAAGCCCTGGTGGTTAAAACTTTTGGCTGCCAACTTAAAGGTTTATGCCATCAGAGAAAAGAAAGATGTGCCTGCCTCCTTTTATTGGGGGAGGGGGGGTATCACTGCCCCTTGGTGGTGGGAGTAGGAGGCCCAGGCTTGCTGCTGGAAGTGAACCTCCAACCCAGTGGGCCGCAGTCCTGCCTGCCTCCTTTTGTAAAGAGTCACAGTCTTGGAAATCAGGTGTACAATTCTACTCTGTCTTGGGGGATGCTCTGAGTTGGAACTGACTTGTTGGTGAAGACTCTGGTTTTTGTATTTCAACTCACCCAAAGGCCTCAGAAAAAAGAAGGGAGGAAAAAAAAAAAGTCCTGATCTGCTTCATAAAGGTCTCATTCTTTTTTTTTTAAATTTTTAAAATTTTATTGGGGGCTCTTACAGCTACTACAACATTCAGTACATCATTTGTATCAAGCACATTTGCACACATATTTCCACATACATTTCCCAATATTTTCCACTTGAGCCCTTGATACAAGCTCCTTTAAAAAAAACAACTTCCCTTTCCCCTCCCCCCCTTTTTTAAAAAAATTAATCATTTTATTGGGGGGCCCCTACAACCCCCATCACAATCCCTAACAACATCAGTTGTATTCAGGCCACTTTTACACACCCATTGCCATCATCACTCTCAAAACACTCTCCCTCCCTCCAGGCCCCCATTATCAGCTCCCTATATTACCCTTCCTCCCCCCCTTCCCCTTGAACCCTTAGTAATTTACAAATTATTTTTTCATCCTGTACACTGTACAATGTGTCCCAACACTCACTTCCCTGTTGTCCGTGCCCCAGAGAGGAGGCCACGTGTAGATCCCTGAAGTTGGCTCTCCCTCTCCATTCCTCCACCCTCCTGGTATTACCACTCCCATCACTAGTCTTGAAAGGTCTCATTCTTGGAAACCACCTGGAGCACATAGTTCTACTCTGACTCTGGAATGAGTGTTCCTTTGGTACCTAGCTTCTGGTTTCAAAGAAGGACGCAGAAGGGTGGCTAAGTAGGATTTCAGTAGGTAAGGGAAGTCAGAGACGATTCCAACTCACAACCAGCCTGTACACAGAGGAGAATAGCACCGCAGGGTTCTCAAGGCTGTCAATCTTTACTGAAGCAGACTGCTACACTAATACCCCCTCGCTCGCTGCTCCCAGGCAAGTGGTGAGGATGAACCACCAACTTTTCAGTCAGCCGTCATGTATGTAAGCAGGACACTACCAGGTCTGCTTAGGAGGGCACATCTGGCTAAAGAATAAGTGAGGCTAAGCAGCTGGATAGTGTGAATTGACAGATGATGCGCCACACTCATTTTTTTTAGTTAAAACAAACAACAACAATAAAAATGTAATGGTATGAATTATGGAGCCCAGTGGAAAGATCTCAGGTCTTAAGCAAGTCAGTTAAATACTTCATGTCTATTTCTGGGTCTTTCAAATAATGTACTGCTTGCCTGAATTACTATGAAATACTGTATCTATGTAATTTACTGTGTCATGCACATTTCCAGGAACAAATGGCATACTACGCAAAGCTTTTAGTCCATTGTGGGTGACAGAGAACCTCGATCTCATCTCATCTATTGTCAGTCAAGTTAGTCTTTGGCATTACCCAATGGAGTATCAACTATAAACGACACATAATTGTGTCTCTCAATTATATAATTTTCTGTATTTTTTAAAAGTTTATCTGTCTTTATTTTTTCCATGTTTCTCTACAATCTTTTTCTACCCAAATGATCTATGTACAGAAAAGATATCCATAGCTCTGCAGGACTTTTCCTCAAGAGTTATTATCTTTTTTTTTTTGGGGGGGGAGGGGGTGCATCACTGCCCTCTGGTGGTCATGGGAACTACCCAGCGCAGCTCCTGAGAGCCACTGCTGGATTTGAATTGCCAAGCCCGCAGGCCGAAGTCCCACACTCAACCACTTACGCCCCCGGGGCTCAGCCCTCCTCAAAAGTTATTTTACTATTTTTGCTAATAAAAAATAATTTCAGGGCTGAGCCCTGGTGGCATAGTGGTTGTGCGCGGGACTGCGGCTCCTACTCCCACCACCGGAGAGCAGTGATGCCCAAAAATTAAAAGAAATTAAAATTTCATATTAATACTCCTTTGTACATTAAATTATCATTTAGTGTCAAGTACCTAACAATATTACTCACTCCTTGCTATCAAGTAATTTCTAACTCATAGTGACCCCAAAGGATAGAGGAGAACTGCCTGTGTGGACTTCTGAAGCTGTAGAGCAGTAAGGGAGCAGAATGCCTCTTCTTTCTCTTGAGAAGCTGGTGGGTTTGAAATGCTAACCTTGAGTCAGAAGCCCAATGTGCGATACGTTCCGCCACTAGAGCAACAGTGGTAAAAGCACCTAGCTGCTAAACTGGAAGACTGGTGGCTCAAGTGCAACCCGCTGTGCCTCAGAAGCAGCCACTGAAAACCCTAGGGAGCATCTTTTCTGACATACTCAGGGTCGGCTTGAGATGAAGCCAAGCCAACAGCTACTGATCTGCTATGTGCCAGGCTCTGTGGGTGCTACGGACACTCTCTCCATGTCAGCAGCAAATCTGCCTTGAGAAGGGTTACATACAAAAAACAGCAACAAATTCTGTGGCTAAATGTTAAGTTTGTCTTTTGAAACACTTCTCAAATGGAACAAAATCCAGTTGGCCTGTGCTCCGTCCCGCCCCCCTCCTATCCCCACCCCAACTTGCAGACAGGGGTAGAGCCTAGCTCATTCGCTGCTATTAACTTTGGCATTATTACAAAGAGGGAAAGCTCAAAAGAAATTTTCTTAAATATGAAATCTTAAACGATTCTTGTGAAAGAACCTTAATTCAGTGCAGAAGGGACCACTGTGACATTTAAAACATCACTTTTTTTTTGGACATCACTGCCGTCTGGTGGTGGGAGTAGGAGGCCCAGCCTTTGTTCTGTGGAGCTGGAATTGAACCTCCATCCCAGTGGGCTGCAGTCCCAGGCACAACCACTACGCCACCGGGGCTCAGTCCCCAAACATCACTTTTTTAATAAAGTTTCCACAGTGCAGTCCAGCAGTTTTAAGTAAGCAATTCCACTTTACCTTTCCTGGGATGAAGCAACAGAGATTGGAATCCACATACTTCATGAAAGTCATATTCAACAGTGACAGCCTTGTTTCGACAGCAGCGAGGATGTCTGCGTGACGAGCTAGTGAATGGTTTCTTCTTTCTGACTCTCTCCTGTAATAAAAAAGGACAAATACAGTCATTCTGTGAACTATAATGTGCAATACCCGCATGATGAAATAATTAATAGATCCCAAAAAACTTGCTAAGGAATGGCAAAACATTTGATAAGAATTTTTATTTAAACTCATTTTTTGTTTCTGCTATATCAAATCTTATGGCTATTAAAATTAGAGAAAACTGTTCTGAGACTTCGCAAATGGTCATATGTATGAAAAAGGATCATAAGACTATCTCCCCCATAAGAGCACTACCTTTAAATTCTTTGTAAGCTTGAGATATTCACTAATCATAAAATTTACCCTTAAATGTCCATAAAGGAACATGGCAAGGAGCTTATACCAACGGCTCAAATGAAAAATGTGTGGAAAAGAACCTGGCAACATGTGTGCAAATATGCTTGATACAAATGATGTATTGAATGCTATAAGAGCTGTAAGAGCCCCCAATAGAGTAAAAATAATAAGGTGGCAAGATAGCTACAAGTATGTATGAAACCACTGATGTATGGATTGTAACAAGTTGTAAGAGCCCCAATAAAATCATCTTTTAAATTAAAAAATAAAAATGAAGAACAAAAAATGTACCCTTTTATATGTGTACAAAACCAAAAACAATCCAGTCAGTTTGGACTCACTGTGACCCTAAAGGGCAGGGAGACCTGTCCCTGTGGGCAGATTCTAAGAGTTAAGTCTTGGCGGCAGCAGACAATCTGAACCTTCTCCCCAGGAGTGAGTGATAGTTGTAAACTGACTTTGTGGTTAGCAGCCCAGTAAGTATCTGCTATGCCACTAGGGTTTCTCTTGAAAGTGTACAATTCAGTCATTTCTAGTTACTAAGAGGTGTGGAGATCTCACCAATACCTAATTTCTGAACATTTTTATCATCACTAAAACAAACCACTTGTCACTCATACCCCAAGGCCCTGGCAATCACTGCTAATTTCTGTTGATCTATTCAGGATCATGCCAAACGGAATCATACATGTCTCCATTGTGCTGTGTGCTTAGCTCACTTAGCATAGTTCTCAAGGTGTGTGCTGCAGCCTGTGTCAGCATTTCATTCCTCTCTTTCACTAAGCCCCATGCCACTGTACAGACTAACCTACCATCAGTGGGTAAACATCCGGCCTATCCCCATTTCTCCCCAGTATGAATTTTGCTATGAACATTTGTATACAAGTTTGTTGGGATACTTACTGGTATATTTTTTGTTTCTCTTGGAATGAAATTAGTCATACAAAAATGATTCTTAGCTTCTAGAGGAAACTACCAGACTGTCTTTCAAAATGGCTAAACCATTTTACAATTTCTCCCACCATGTACTAGAGTTCTAGTTTTGCAATGTCCTCCTCAATTTGCGTTATTCTCTTTATTGTAGTCACTCTAGCGCGGCTGTAAGGAGCAGCCCTGGTATTCTGTGGGTAGCCCTGGGCAGCTGGCCAAAGGTCAGTCATTCGAATTTATCAGTCTTGGGGAGAAAAACAAGGCTGTCCAATCCTATAAAATTTTGTCTCAGAAATCCTCTTTAGTAGTGGTTCTCAACTTTCCTAATGCCGAGGCCCTTTACCGCAGTTCTTCCTGTTGTGGTGACCCCATATGTGGGCCTATCTTCATGTGGGCAGACCTGCCTGGAGATGGATAGGAACAAGGTCTCAGTTCCTAAGATCATCGGAAACATGGTCTTAAGTGACCCCGAGGGAAAAGGGTGTTTGATCCCCAAAGTAGCCCTGGCCCCCCAATTGAGAACTGCTGCTCTATAGGGTTTAGTCAGAGTAAGGAGCCCTGGTGTTGTACTGGTTATGCATTTGGTTGCTAATGGCAAGGCCAGTAATTAGCTTGAAACCAGCTGCTGCTCAGGAGAAAGTCAAGGTTTCCTACTTCCATAAAGGGTTGCGGTCTTGGAAACCCAAAGGTATACCGTGTCATTATCATATAGGGTCAATATGAATTAGAATGGACTTGACGGCAGTGAGCTGAGTTTTGAGTGAGAATGAATTTGATGGCACTGGAAAAGATGTAAAAGGTGGTGCAAAGGTTAAAACGCACAGCTGTGAGTTAGTTGTTGCCATTTTCAATCCATCAACATTTCTGTTAGAAAAAAATGAAGCAGTCCATTTCTGTACAGATTTATAGGCTTGTTTCCCACAGTGGGCAATAGCATCCCCTGAATGGCATTGGAATGATTCAGGGGGGGCTGCAAAAGTCCTTCATCTGGACAGGGGCTATAGTACAAAGGTTTTTAATTACTGGGGGGTGCAGAGTATTTACTCCTCTGAAAGGGGGCAGGAAGTCAATGTTTAGGAACCTACAATTCAAAGCCCTGGCAACCCTTTAAGGCAGTTCTACTCTGTCCCATGAGAGTTGACTCAATGGTAGCGGATAATGGAGACAAAGTAGGACCTCATAGTGGTTTTAAATAGTATTTCCCTGACAATAAATAATACTGAGCATCGTTTAATAGGTTCATTAGTCATTTGTACATATTCTTGGCTCATTTTAAATTGGGTAATTGTTGAAGAAGACTTAAAAGATTGTGGACATGATTTGCAAATATCTCTTGCCATTCGAAGGTTGTCTCCTTGCTGTCTTGATGCTGTTTCAAACATTGAACTTTTCATTTCAACAAGGTCTGATTTGACTAACACCAAAGCAGCGGTTGCAAGAGAACCTGTAAGTCTCCAGCCTGTTGCTCATATATTTGGGGCTTGCCAGCCCTCACAACTGAATGAGCCAAACTACTGAAGTAAATTAAATGTCTCTCTTTTTGTGTGTGTGTGTGTGTGTGTGTGGGCATCACTGCCTCTGGTGGTCGTGGGCGCTACCCAGCTGCCGCTGGATTTGAACCACCAAGCCAGCAGGCTGCAGTTCCGCACTCAACCACTTAAGCCACCAGGGCTCAGCCCCAAATTAAATATCTCTTGTGGCGGTCATGTGCTTATGTTAATTTCATGATTGAGATGTATGGGTGGAGTCTGGCCTGTTAATCTGGAGATCACCATTGAGTAGCCAATGAGGCTTCCGTGAGGGCATGGCTTTCTCCTGAGACTTCTGGGAAATCTTGCGCTATTTCCCTTGTGGAGATGAGAAGCTATCTTTCCCAGTTGTTGGGAGTTAGTCTCAGAAACAACGAACTATGGACAAGATGGCAGTATCCGAGGAGCTGAAGGAGCTGGAGGAGGCCGTACGGCCTTACCCTGATGGAGCCAGACCTCTGAAGCTGACAAAGCCAAGTGGAGACCCCTGCCAGCACTGAGTTGCCTCTACCAATATTTGATGGACCCTGAGCCCTGGAAGCGAGGAGCCATGGGGAGACCCCTGTCAGCGCCGGAATTCTGCCCCCACTGGCCTGTGACTTTGAGTTCAAAGGAGACGTTATGGACTGGTATCGGGCATACGGGTTAATATCGGACTTATGACTTTGAACTGGACCGGGTTGGGATGCTTTCTTAATGTCCTATTCCTCTTATATACAGACCATACCCTTATATCCATGTGCGTGTCCATCAATTTGTTTTTCTAGTATACCCAGACTAACACATTTCTCTATAAAGATATACACAAGAGATCATCAGAAATTGAAGATAATAGATTTTTCCCATTAGCTTTTGAAGTCCTCTGGTTCAGAGAAATCTGCAAAAGCCTGACCTTTTTTTTTGGGGTGTGTGTGTGTGTGTGTGTGTGTGTGTGGCATCACTCCTACTCTAGCAGTGGGAGTAGGAGGCCCAGCCCCACTGCTGGAATTGAACCTCCATCCCAGTGGGCCGCAGTCCCGCGCACAACCACTACGCCACCGGGGCTCAGGCCTCTTTCCAACTCTTTTTGTCCTTAAAACTCAAAGGACATTTCAGAGTCCTCAAGGAAGCCCAAACTGCCTTTCTGACATGATGTCAATCAAAGAGTGTGGAATTCTTCAGGGAAGGGTTCGAGAGTTGAAGCACTACCTTCAGAAGTATACAGACCTGGATGGAAAAATATACTGAGAAACAATTGACATTTTGGTAATTGTGTTTAATGCACTTTGAGAGTTTGTTTCAACCCCTTAGTTGCTTTTTAAGTCCCCCCAATGTTTCTGACCCTTGGTTTCTGCCTATGTGGAACCTGTGGATATGGAGAGCTGACCACACAGTAATAATATTCTGGTGCATGTTGCTGAGCAGAGGAAGGTAAAAGCCAAGTTAGTGGCTGTTGCAGGTTGGTGCAGGTGGTGAGGGAATCCTGATTCTCCGGGGTCAAGGGTAATGGACTACAACCACTGTAGTTAAGTGGGACATAGGGCTAAGGGCTTCACAGCCCTCAGCTAGGCATAGCTAGCCAAAGAACAGGCTGGCAGAGGCAACTACCCCAGTGAAAGACATGGGAGAGGGAAGAAAGAAGGGGGAAAGAGGAGGTGGAAAGTGGTCAGAATAAGATCCCTGTAGAAGAACACGGGTCTAGGAATGATCGTCGAAGAGCTGGGGGGGTTGGTGGCAGGATGCCTGCTGAAGAGACCATCTCTTAGTGGTGGGAGAGGAGCAGGAGGACAAAGAGGCTGTAAAGTGCTTTGCCAATGACTGTCTGACATTGTGACTAACCTAGCAACAACTCCTAATTTCTGACTTGAGGATTCACAGGGAGCTGAGGCAAGCTAAGGCTTTACCAAACTCATTACCAGTGAGTCCACACCAACTCAGTGACCCTATTATAGGCAGGGAAGAAGTACCCTCTCTGAGTTTCTGAGACTCTTTATGGGAATAGAAAGCTCCCTCCTTCTCCTAAAGGCTTTCCAAAAGGTAGCCTGTAACATTAAGTTGGCTATTCGCACATTGTGGACAGATCTTGAGTTTATCTGATCTTTAATGTGTTAACTTGCAGATGGGTTTTGGATCTGCGCTACTTCCCTTTGATTCGGTTACTTGGTTTTTAACTTCTTGATTTTAAAATATCTGGTCTTTAATATGTTAGTAACCTGGGAGCTGACTGTGTATTATCTTCAATTATAAATCCATGTGGATTTCACTTATTAACGCTAATGATCCGCAAACTGCTTAGGGTTTTCTACATGCATAAGCATGTACTTGTAGATACTAGTTTTACTTCTTCCTTTCCAATGTGGCTGCCTTTTTATTTTCTTGCTTAATCTCTTTAGTACCGTACACCCTTCAGTACAATGGTGAAGGGGAGTGGCGAGTGTGGGTAAGCAATAGTAAAAACTGGTTATAACCTATACATCTTCTGCTACAAAAAACTTGGAAACCACAAACATGTTGCACTAGTCAAGGGGTAAAGTGAGCTGGCAACAGGTAGGTGTGCGGATCTGCAGAAATTCACTCCTCCACACGAGGACGGGCTTCCTCCCCGGTTCCCCGTCTCCATCCTTGTTGCCACTGCTCTCGGCCTCTAACCCCCTGGAGCTGGGTTTGAGTTATGAGTAAGGAGGGCTCCTTTTTTTTCAGACCAGCTGTCTGTGTATGACTTCTCTGACACTACAGAAAGAGCTGTCTGTCACCCAATGCTGGGGCAGAGGGTAGATGTTAACATGGCTGAATCCTTCACACTGCTGAACAGACAGGTATCAGTCTCTGCTGGTTCACAACCTCTTTGAGTTTTAACACTTGTTGTAAAGACTCACAGAATTCATGGAGAATATACCACATTCACAGATTTACTACAGCCCAATGGGATACAAATGAAGAGACATACTGGACAAAGTCTGGGATGATTCCTGGCACTCACGGATGGACACACTGCCCTCTTCTGGGCCTGGTCACCAATGAGCAGCACATCTATGCGGTAAGGTTCCAGGCTCTTATTTACTTCCCCTCCTGGCCACGATAGATTCCATCATGCCTCCTGAAGCTTCAGGAACAATGGGCCCTCTGGTTAGCCCCCATCTCCGGTGTGAACCTGGCTCTCAGGAGGCAGGCCGGAGTCAACTGCTTTTTTTAAGTCTTCTAACAAAGCACTTTAATAACTGCAGGATTGGCTGTTCAAACTCAGCACATTCTTCTTGGGAGAAAGCTGAAGTTCTCAGGATCCATAAAAGATGTAGTGTCAGAAAGCCTACAGAGCAGAATTTTACAGAACTCAAGCTGATGGCAGCGGGTCTGCCTATCACCTCCCATGTAGAGCCTTACCGACATTTAAATAATCAAGAAACACACCAGTCTCCCAGCTGCGAGCCATGACCTACCTGGGGAGTTGTGCTTTCACTTGTTTCTGGCATAGATTATGGTACCTCTCCACTTTCAGAAATCCCTGATTCAACATTCTCTGGCAAACCAAATCCAATCTTTTACAGACCTATAGGAAGAAATAAAGAGAACCAGAAAACATAACCAAATTAACAATAGACAATAGACTCATGACTGATGGCAAAAAGTCCTCTGTGCGAGGGGTTCCCGCCTCCCCCCTGGCAGCCAGCTCGCTAGCTGAATCCGAGTCAGTGGTGTGGGTGTAGCTCTTCTATAATGCAGTTCTCCCCATGTGACATTAAGAAGTGATTCTTGTGCCCGCACAGACTATTACCACTTACTTTAAGTATTTGCTGTTCTGAATGTACTCTATGTCTAGAGCCTGCAATCCTGAGAAGTAACAACAGAAGATATTTGAAGGCTTCTTAGCATTTGAAACAAAAACTCCCTTCAAGGTATAAAATGTATACTCTAACTTGAAGCCAAGCTCTCGCACTGTTTCACAGCCTCAATAGTGAGAGGAGCAGTCTTACTTTTCTTCTTGTGATCTGGGTCATTCATGATGACCAACGTCCTGTACCAGACACTGTCACCCCCTCGAAAATATCTTAAAGGTGTGTAGGAAATTCTCAACTACCGTATATACTTGTGTGTAAGTTGAGTTTTCCAGCGCATTTTCAATGCAATTTTTTTGTGGTAAAACTAGGTGCCTTGGCTTATAATCGGGTCAACTTATCCTCTGAACAAACCTGCTATTTTTATACAGTACAGAATTAACCAGAGTCAGAGCCCTTATAACTTGAGTCCCTCCCACATGTCAAGCAAGACAGCTAATTGGATGCTGTAGCCAACCATCTATAAAACAGACTAGAACTCATTAAGGATTAATTATCACTAGGCATACATGAAATAAAACAAGCTACATCACTTGATATACTTTAAAGTGCTACATGAAACTTATGCTAAAGGCATTTTTTGTTTAACATAGTATTAATTTGAAAACTTTGTTCGGTAGTTAAATTTCTTAGTCAAAGCCTATCTTTGATCCCTGAGAGTTCTGCAGTGATTCAAAGTCAGAAGCCTGAGCATCAACACAGAGACAGGAGTGGATGTTGAAAGCACTAACATCAAAATGAACCCCGAGCACAGCCAAGTCAATCAGGCAGGCCTGTCTTCTGTGTGTGTCTTGCTCTCAAATCACCCCAGCACAAATGCTCGACAATAAAGTGTTGACATGAAATATTCATGAAATTCTTTATATTCATTGGCTTTCTCTTGAGAATAAGCGAGGATAAATTCTAGCAAACAAGACTGAAGCTAATGACGGCTTTAATATTCTAATATGAAATGCCAGATACTTCTAAAATCAGAGCTGTTTGCAAGTCTCATTGTTGTTTGGCATTAAGAGAAGACAAATGAATTCTTCCATATGCTTCTGAATTCAATCTAAATTATGAGAAAATTCTAGAAAACAAAGAAATCACAAGTGTACCTTCCGTGAATTACCTTATCACAGATATCCTTATCACAGCCTAGAAAACTCCACGACCCACTTATGAAAGCATAAGGGTAAAAAGGGGAAAAACATCTTGGGTCTTTTAATGAAATCTTCATGAACCCCCTGCAGGTCTTGGGAATCCCCCTGGCTTCCCGAGACTACACTGTGAGAATCATGGCCCCTTGCGGAATAACCACACTGCTAGGCAGACCAGCACTGAACTGAATGCAAGGAAGGAAACTCCTACTGTACTGCTGGAAGAAGGGCGGGATTACAGAGGAATGATGGTAGAAGAGACCACAGAGGGCTGTTTTCATCTTTCATAGTAAAAAGCTAACAGAATAAATATAGGGGGACAAAAACAACAGGCAATAAATTGGAAAGTGTGTGCCTCTGGGGAATAAGAATTTGGGGGGGGGGGAAATTTGGGGATATGAAATTCATACTTTTATTTAAGACTACTTGGCATTGAAGTCATCTATATCTATATATAGTTAAGAATGAAAAACAAAGGCAAAAACATTTCCCTTTTACAGCACATCTTTGTAGCTTCCATAATCTCACTGATTATTTCTGAGAATAACAGAAATTTGGGGGCAGCAATATATTTACAAAGAAAAAAATTAAGGTCAACTACTAATGTTAGTAACATCCCTGCTCCTGTCTAAATTATTATATCATAGTGGAATTAGACTGCACTGAAATCTAGCCGACTGCTGGGATTTAGCCATTTTTAAGTTTTACTGACATACAGTTCACATAAATAACTTCATTATTCAGTCATCTTAAGAGGAGTTGGACAATCATCACCAGATTTAGCTATTATTTTAATAATCTAGAAACTCAAGTGAATATCTGAGTACTGACTGGCAACAAGAATATCAACAACAGAAACAAATCCCAAACCCATTGCTGTGAGCTAGTTTCTAACCCATGGTGACTCCATGTGATAACAGAGTAGAACTGCTACACAGAGTTTTCTTGGCTATAATCTTTTTTTTTTTAAGTCTTACTGGCATATAACTTACATCCAACACAGTTAAACAGTTTAAAACAACCCCCCACCCAACAATGGTAACAGAATAAAGCACAGAAAAGCCTCAGTCCAAAAGAAAACTAAAACAAGTTAAAATTAGTTAAAAGGGAAAACAAATGATAATGTTCACATTTTAACCTATGTCTGCAGTAATCCCTTTCCAATGCACTGAGGACAAGACTATTCACATATTGAATCAATAGTTTGCAGCAGGTTCAACAGAAGCTTAATCTACACGGGAGCTGCTCTCCAAATGGATTTTGGGTTTACACTGTTATCCATTGCCTTTGTAAACTGGGTGCTCACAAGCTAAGCTTTAACAGACTCCCCTCCTCTGCTGTTAGATTTAATTATTTACAATCCTTGGATCACATGGGCTGGTGTGCTCCATCTGGGTGCACCTAGCTGATATTCACTTGGCCCACTATTCGTTCTGATATTGGCAATTATCTTTACAGAAGTAGATCACTACACCTTCCTGCCAAAGTGCTAACGGGTGACTGGAATCACTGACCTTTACGTTAGCAGCCTGGGCAAACCATTTATACCACCCAGGGACCTTAATACATACCCCGCCACCCGTTCCCGGTCCCCCCCCCCCCCCCCCGACAGACTCACGGCTACAGATTCTGAGTCCTAGCGACTGTATGGTGGAGTAGAACAGTTCCCATGGGTCTCTGAAGCTATCAATCTTGAAAGGAGCAGAGAGCCTCACCTTTTTCCTACAAAGATGCTTGTAGGGTCAAACTGCTGACTTGTGGTTAGCAGCCCACTAAGCAACTCACTACACTACATGAGCTCCTTTTGAACAGCCAGATAAGGTCGAGTCAAGGAAGACTAGACAAGGTACAGGATTTAAGTGCGGGGGGGGGGGGGGGGGTAAGAGAAGAGGTTTTTAAAATCAGAGTTGATAGCACAAAAACTGGACAACAGAAGCCATTAATAAGCAACCTACCTCTAAAGGTAGATTAAATGAGAGGAGGGAAACTTTCATGTTTAACAGGGAGATTCATGTGGCAATTGGAAATTACTTTTAAATAATCACTTTCATTTGGGGGGCAGAGTGGATTTGGTTTGGGGGCAGCTGAGTTAGTAAATTTTTCTGTAAACAATTGTCACATTAGTACACAAAAAGATACGGTTTGGGGAGTTCGCAAGGAGATCGTGGAAATGGTTGTAGATGAACCTTCAAAGAAGTGTGGGGCTGCCACTACCATCACTTTGAAGGTCCTGGATGGAGGAGGAAGAAATATGAGATAAAACACAAAATCATAAAAATAGACCAAGCTTCCTGGCTAGACAGATGATGGCCACCCTCACAATTTTCAGTCATGTGGACTGGTTTATAAGAGAACAGTAACAGGAGGAATTGGTAAGTACTCCTAAGAACAATCACTTGAGATCAAAAGGGCAGCACCGAACCAAGGATGCACTCAGATGGGTTAGTAAAGGAGGAAAAGAAGCAAACATGGAACAAGAAGAATAAATTACATGGTAGGGATTGTGGGTGACCTAAAACAAAATGTGTATGAGCTTTTAACTGGAAACTGATCTGCTCTGCAAACTTTTACCCAACTTACAACAGAGTTAAAAAAAATTAAATCAAGTCCTATAAATGGAGTCTCAGTTAACATTGACAAAGTCCAGAAACTCAGAGGTCACAAAAATAATTAAAAAAAAAAAAAAAAGTATCACAAAAGCCAAAGTGAAAGACCTTCAGAAATCATTCTTGTAAGAGGTCAGTATTTAGTGAGGTCCTCTTCCTCTCCCAAATGTTGATAAAGCTTGGATGCACTGATACCACAAACAAAGGGTTCACAGTTATCTTTTGTTCTGGATTCAGAAAGAAGCAAAGTGTACAAGCCATTTGGTGAGAATTGCTGATAATGAATGCTATTTTATGCTAAATTGTTTCATTTCAAGCGCAGCTCTCAAACTGGGGATATTTTAATAATTTCCCAAGGAAAATTTTTTGTTTTTCCAGTTATTAAAATAAGACAAAAATTCTAACAATTTGGCAATTTATCCAAGACAGTAAAATACAATGTTGGTGTTTAATAAACAAAGATGAGGGATTGGGAAAAGTGCACATGATGAAAACAAAGGGGGACTAGTGGAATGGATCTGTCTATACAATGAAGGCATTCAGCTTAGGCTAACTGCTGTTTAAGAAGGAGAGAATAGATGTGGATTTTGTTGTTTTGCTAATTACTCCAGAATGTATAAATGCCTTGTATTTTTTTTTATCATTTTCTAGCATAAGTGATCAGTAATGAATTTCCCTGCCCCCACCAGAATTTGTTTAGAGATCTGTTTCAATTTGGTGTGTCCACATCGCTTTTATTTTTTATTTATTTTTTCACGTTGTTCTTTTAAACAGAGAAAGAACACAGGTTAAAAAAAAAAGCTGTGAAACCCTCAATCTTCCTGTTAAATTTATTATTAAATTTTAATCAAGTCTAAGATGTACTTTTCTTTCTTAACATTTGAAAATTTCCATTAACAGAATGGTCTTATAGATGATGTGTTAAAGCTATAATTGGCAGCATTTCCCCAATAATATAGACGCCTTGAAAAACCCAGTATGCTAGACTCCTGATTATGTTTTAAAATGCTATAGACTTTAAGACAAACTAACAATTAATAACAACAATAATCTCTTCTTAGAAAAAGGAAACACTGCCACAATAATATACATAACACACAAAGGGGCTTAAAAAAGTTTATGGAAAAATCAATGACAATATAATGGAATTTATCCATGAATCTTTTGAAGCCTCCTTATACATGTTGGCCCTTATAAGTACGTACTCTTATTTTCAAAATGTCAAAATATCTATATCCCAGAACCAATGAGATATTGTTAACGATACCAAATTAAAAAAAAACTATTCATTTGGCACACCAGGTTCTCAAATAAACTGAGTATTTATGTTTTCCCCTTTCTAAGAGCTATTATTGGCCTGAGCCCCGGTGGCATAGCGGTTGTGCACAGGACTGCGGCCCACTGGGATGGAGGTTCAATTCCAGCAGCGGCTCCACAGGTGCAAAGGCTAGGCCTCCTACTCCCACCACCAGACGGCAGTGATGGCCCCCCCCCAAAAAAAAGAGCTATTATCAAAGATAAGGCTGCTTGTCAAATTCCTGAACAGAAAAACACTAGAATCTATCCTTTCATATTACAGTAAGGAACCTGATATAAAAATAAGTTATGTGATTTGTTCAAGGTCATCAAACTATTTAATGACAAAATGCAATTAAGAGTCTAGGTCTTATAACTTAATGCCCTTTAAAAGCAAAACAACTTGGTGATTGCAGCTATACAAATTTAAATAATTATCCTAAAGATTCTGAATTGATTAGCTTCTATTACTACAGAAATGAGTGGCACCAATCTTGAAAGTAGAATTCTTGCAACAATATAAAATATCAAGGACATAATAAGGATTTGTCATCACACTGAAATTTATAAACCATGGATCTGGACCAAGATCTTGCTAAAACTCTTCCAATATATCAGAAACTTCAAGTGAATCACCAAGCAAACAGATAAAGCTGCTGATATTTTAAAAGTCCAGAACTCTTCCAAAAAGGATAGCAATTCAGTAATCGGAAGAAAGTTAAAATCCCTGGAAGTAACACTCTGGTTATGAAATGATATTCTGGTCACATGAAAAATTATTTTCAAATGACCAGTAAAATAAAAATGTATACATGGAGTAAGAAAAAGCTGCAAAAAGCTAACTGGTGATAAACTCATTTTTAATAGAAAGTGTCAAAACTGCCTGGCTCTTAAAAAAAAAAAATGCTTGGCTCTTCTTTTTACTTTTTCAATATACTTGTATCATTTTCCTGACATACAAATATGGGTACATATGCCATAAAAATGACTTCCCCCTGATCATGATTGCTTAAGCTCATTTGTTTTAGCATAAAGTTAATTCTCAATTATCTGCAGGTATGGTTTAAAATAATATTTCAATTCTTAGCTAGTTGTTTTTCTGGGAATTCTCTCCTTGGATATTCACTTGGAAAGCAAATGCAAATTTTAGTATCAGCTTTAGCAAACAGAATTCCTGATTACTCCTTGATTAATCTTTACCACTATTCTCATTAGACTAGTGAGTGCTGATCATAATGGAGGAGGCTTGAAGCATTACCATACATGACTATTCTTATTACATATAAATTCAGATGAAAAGGAGTCTGAGCCCTGGTGGCACAGTGGTTGTGCGTAGGACTGTGGCCCACTGGGACGGAGGTTCAATTCCAGCAGTGGGGCTGGGCCTCCTACTCCCACCAGCGGAGAGCAGTGATGCCCTAAACCCCCCCCCCCCCCAAAAAAAAATCCAGGAATTAAAATGTTAGTGGCTCAAATCCAACATGAGTTGCCTTAGAAGGCCTGGTGATCTGCACTGTCACCTGGGGTCTTCCAGGAGCTGGAATCCCTCAATAGCGTATAACATTTTCTATGAGACTGTGTAAGCCTTGAGAATTTATAGCAAAAGGGTGTTCTCCAAGGACACATCCCTACCTTCGTGTAACCTAAAAAAACAGTGGGAAGAAGACTTTCTTTCAAAGCTAATTCTGATATAATGTGTATGTTCAATTATTATGCAAAAGGAACTTTTTAATACCTGGATGGAGTTGAAAGATGAATCAAACAAGGCTTTACTAAGGTACTAAAACAAGTTGCACCTTTCATGTACAAATCTCTTCTAGAAGAGTGAAACAAAGGAGAGACTGTGGGTAGAGAAAAAAGCAAAAGCAAGTGCTTTTTTGCAAAGCCACGATGTTCAGGGAAGTTAAATAATTTGAAATTTCTTTTAACCAATTTCAAATACACCCTGTGAGTCATCTCTACCACGGGTTCTTTTTGATTCCCACTCTGAAGTCATGTCATCACTAGATTTATACATAGCACAGGCTTTTCTACGTAGCAAGAAACTACAGCACTCACAAGTTTCACCAGGGCTTATAGGAACTGACATTGTGGTACTTACAAAATAATGATCCCTTGGGAGTATGGCAGGGGAGGTGGGGGCAAAATACAGGAATGAAGAAAATGTTCTAAATCTGACTGTGGTATATAAGATTACACAACTCTTCTTGATGTGACTGAATTACGGAATTGCATGAGATGTGGATTACATGCTAATAAAACTGTTAAGCCCATTCTTCACTTGGTGAGACCAGAAAAAGAAACCATTTACAAGATGATATACTGTCCTACTTGTATTTAGAGTACCAGTTAATAAGAGAAAGTGCTAGTGGGGGGGGGGGGGGACTTAAAAAACAAACAAACAAACAAACCCAGCAATACAGTGAGCGTACTGCTGATGTACTGCTGATAACACATGGGAACTTCAAAAAGTTTGGGGAAAAACAACATTCTTTTCATTGCTTTTGCACACTCCCTTTGAAGCCCAGTCATACAGCAATCTGGAACAATGGTTCCCCAAGTGTGGTCTGGGGAACCACACAGTTACTAAGATTTTTTGGAGGTGGAGAGGGCACCTGTGAGGCCAAAAGATTTTTTATAATTCTAAGAAATTGCTCATCTTCTCCTAGGTATATAGTATTTTCCAGAAGCAACATGCCATGTGATGACATCAAAAATGATGGCGAGTGGAAGATGTACTTTGTAATCTTATTATTTTCTCAAGTTAGCTCTTAGGAGCGTAAAGGGATTCCGAGGCGGGATGTTTGGGAACCGCTGGTGTAAAGCAAAGGGGAGGAGGAATAGTTTGCCTCCCTAAAACCAAAAAGGCAAAACCAAAGTTCCTGTTCATCTTCATTTATACTAGGGGCCTTCAAATAGTGTGTGGAAAAATTGCACAATTTTTTCCATTCCATTTTTCCGCATGAACTTTTTGAAGCCCATTTGCATTTCCTACCCATTTGTCCTCTCTACATTCAAATTTTTCTAACATACCATACATACTCTTGTATAAGCCAACCTATCAGCCAAGGCACATATCTTACCACAAAAACTGCATTAAAAAATGTGCCGAAAAAACTCAGCTCATACATGAGTATATAGGGTATTTGAAGAAAAGATGTGAAAGAAACGATGCATTTCTTCCTAAGTACTAAGCAAGAATTTAGAATTTTTGGTCAAATTCAAATCCAGAATCACTAATATGATTCTCTTAAATGAGTAACAGAGTACCCCATGAAGCACAAAGCGAACCCAGCAGGACATTGCTTTAATGAACCAAAGGTACAGGTTCAAAGTTAGCTTTCGTCTGCTCTGCTAACTACCTGAGGGCTTAGAAAAGTCCATTATCTTTCCACTCCATTTCCCCAATCTTTGAAGCTCCCCCCTCTCCGGTAAGACCTCCTTTCTTAACTGCAGCCAAACTTTCTCGCAAGTGCTTGTGCCAAGGGGGCCTACGTGATATGCTAATGTTGCATCAGCACAAATTTGTCTGCTTTACTGGAAGAACAACTCAAAGTACATGTTTTGTCACTTCAACGTTATGCTCAGCCAAATAATTTTAAATACACCAAGGCAGTTAATTATTTAAGGAACATTTGTGGGCCTATAAGCAATTGAATAGCTCAGCCTGATCCCAAAATTCCAAGTGATCCTATTTGGCCAATTCTAATTTCAAACATACATTTTTTGGGGGGAACCTAATTTCATAAGGAACAGAGTCTGTTGGGAATAATTGGACTGGAAAGTCCAATTTCAATATTCATGGTAACACAAAGCAAAAACTACCTTCAATTAAACTGACGAGTCATTTAAAAAATCTCATTTAGCAATGAAAAGCAACATTTTTAAAAAAGATAACATTGAGCTGATACCAAGGGCTAAAGTAGAAAGAACATGTTTTGAAAATGATGGCAATATATGTACAAATGTGCTCGATACAATTATGTATGGATTGCTATAAGTGCTGTAACAGTTCCCAATAAATTGATCTATTAAAAAAATATAAAACATTATGTAGAGGTATGGATGTACTTATCCATTAGTCATGATTGAGGTCTTGATAAGGCAGGTAAACTGGGAGGTAGGGAACTTTACCAGCCACTAACTACAACTGGCCATCTAACACTATGAAAAAAACCCCAAATCAATCTTCTCCTTAATATCACTCCTTTTCAAGTAGAGAGCCTTAATTCTACTAAAAAAAAAAGTTTTCTGGTAAGATTTTTTACACCAGTTAAAAAAAAAACAAACAATTGTCGAGTTATAAATGGCCACTCAGATTGGAACACGAGGGAAAGCATCCACCAGGCATGGTTGCCAATTTCAGGAAGGGATAATTAAATTAATGCTGACATCTAGTGGTTAAGAAAGAACATCTTTCTGATGTTACCTGAACTGTACCTTCAGACACCTAATCTATGAGCCTCAAAGCAAAGATGTTTCCAATTTCCCCCCAAAGATAAAGGAAATGACTTAAAAATTACCTATTAATCTTAAAGAACAGTTTCCCATTACTGAAGCAGATACATAGCCATCTTAGCAGACATTAATCTCTAGTTGCAGACCGCTCCCCTCCCCATCCCGAATGTGGTAAGGAAGGGTGTCATGAAAAAAAAATCTGTATGTTTGAAATTAGAAATGGCCAAATAGGATTGCTTTTTTGGCATCAGGCTATGCATTTCACTCCCAAGAAAGGCCTATTATTAATAAATCAATGGTTGTGCTTTTAACTCTGCACCCTAGAATAGAATGTTATTCCGCCCCCCCCACCTAAAAATGTTAATTTTCAAAAGTAAAATGGCTAACAAACAAGAAACCACAAGTTTCTTCAACACGTAGGAAACAAAACTGTAAATATTCCAGGCTTTACAAAGCCATTGTCTGGCTGAATGACTCCATTCAATCAAATGTTATGCCCAATTGTCAGTCACCAGAAATATGGACGGTGAGTCTGGATGAAAGACCATTCTTTGGAAAATGGAAGGAACACTTAAAATTCCCACGATATTCTAGTATGAAGATTTAGGGAAATTCAGGAGACAAATCAATTTTGAAGTATTCACTTTTAAAGGAACAAATTTCCCATCCTGTGTGCTAACATGGTTGAACTGCAGTTGACTAGGAGAAACAAAAAACTGTGTATCACTTTCAATGAATTCCTTTAAGCTTTGTTTTAAAAAACAAGGTTGATGGCCTTTCGGACTGCAATTGGAATCAGTTTTACATCGGAAGAGTAAGCTTAAAACATAGTCTATTGGTTAATAAGAAAACGCTACACGACACACGCGGATGTTTGTCTTTGTCCTCTAAAAACAAGCCCAACCACAGACTCGGTCTGCAATCACTTCAAAATGTCCACCTCCTTTCATCTCCTCTGCCACTTCCAGATCAAGTCCTCGCAGGGAAGCAAGAGATCTGATGGAACAAACACATTCATCACCCGGGCAGTCAAATCTCTGGACAGAAGTAAAATTCCCCGAGGCAAATCCACCATTGACAAAAATCGCGGGCTGATCATCACCATTTTTAAGGTACAAAACCTCTCCTTCAAGCCGAAGGGTGTATCTAAATCACTGTTTCGAAAAAGAATTGCAAGTGCCAGGAAAACACCCAAACCACACCAGACCTGTCAAGGGACAGGCAGCTTACTGGGCAGAGTGTTACCCGGAGGGAGGCAAAACCTGAGGTCCCCGGGCTCGACTTGACCGGTCAATCAGGGAGCTGGGTTCAAGGCTCCGCTGATGCAGACCAGGCCTCCCCCCCCCACCCCCGTCCCCCCAACCACTCTTTACCCGAGTTTTCGGGCAAACTGGTCAGTTGTGCTTGACCTCCTCCAACAGGGGAACTTGGGGAGTAGGGGGAACAATACCCTATCCAGGCAATCTAAGTCAAGCTTGGCGGGCCCAATCTCCCGACTTGGTGCGAGTTTTAAGGGCCCCCCCCTCCCCCACCCCGGGTCCGGCGCCGGACGGGAGGATCCGCAACGCAGGCGGGGCTGGGGAGCCCGTGAGTCTCCAAGGGCCAGGTGGCCGGCGGGTGGAAATCCCAACTCCCGCTACCTGCCCGCCCGCCCGCGGCCCGCTTCCGGGCGGGGTGCACGCCCCCTCCCCCGAGGCGAAGTTCCCCGAGGCCGGTCCCAGCCCCGAGGGAGGGGCGGCCTGGGCACCGAGCCCACTGGCCCGGCCGGCCGCCGAGCGAGGGGCGCGTTCGGGAGTCCGGCGCCGGCCGGCCTTCGCCGGGGGCCCCCGCCCGGGCAGCGCACTCCCTCCGCCGCCCCTCCCGAGGGCTCGGCCGGGGCCCGGGCGGCGGGGTTCCCGCCAGTCGCAGGGCGGGGGGTGGGGTCCTCACCAGGCGGAGCTGGCTGATTTCATCATAGAACATAAAGCTGAGAATATTCTCGATGGCTACGATGGGCAGCGCCACGAGCGTGTTGTTTTGAAGCAGCTGGTCCGGGGCTAGCGCTGGGGCTGGGGGCGCCTGGGACCCCGGCGGGGAAGGCGGGGGCGGGGGGGGCGGGGGCTGTCGCTGGGCAGAGCCGGCCGCCGACGAAGAGCCGCCGTCGCCGTGGCCGCCACCTCCTTCCTCAGCCATCCGCTCCTCCTCCGCCGCCGCCGCCATCTTGAGGTTTGAGTCCTTCCTCCCACAGCAAGGGGAACAGGGACACTTCCCGTGCGTCACTTCCTCCCGCTCCGGCTCGGGCAGCGCCGGGGCGGAGCCACCTGGAGGAAGGGGAGGAGCCACGTAGGCGCGGGGGCGGGGCTGTCCGGATGACTGACAGACGCCTAAGTCGCTGTGTGTGCCGGCGACGTGAGCGAGCAACGTGCCACGCCCGGAAGGGTCATCTTTTTAGGCCTTTTTTTTTTTCAGCGAAGATTGGAAACTGCTTGAGGGCAAGGGGGATCGTGTCCGTTAAAATGAACTCCACGGTGCAGTTTCCTTAAAGAGCTCCTAGACAAAGGATGAGGAAAAGAATGTTGATGTTAAACAGAAGGACCGCTGCCTTTAGAAACATCTTTTTTGTTGTTGTTGTTGTTTAGAAACATCATTTTTAAAACAATCACAATAACAGCTATAAAGTGGCCAGGTTTTAACATTGGTAAAGCGGGACACCATTGATGGGGGTGGGGGGGGGTAGAGCGGGTATGTTCCTTTCCTGTTCTCCTGCCTTTCCCTAGCTTGTGCATTCTTTCCAAAAATCGGGACTTTTTTAAAACCACGGGCCGTGGGGAAAATTGTTTAAAATCGGGACTGTCCCGCCAAAAGCGGGACGTCTGGTCACTTTAGACTTAGACAAATGAAAAGGAAATAAGAGTGCTGGTACATTACACAAGAAAAATAAAGTTTAAAGAAGCCAGATTAAATAGGCTACATACATGGTAAGTGATTTCTATTGTAAGGTGCCCAGACTTTCCGCTTTTTAACGATTTGTCCCGCGTCCCAGGGCTTTTTAAAATTAAATAAGTAAATTACAATACTATTTTTGCATTCCATGAGCATTTTTGTTGCTCCATATAGACCAAATTTTAAATCAAGGAATCCCCCTTCTCCCCGCCCCCCTCCATTGGTGTCCTGCCTAAAATCTGGTCAATCTATTGGTGAATCCAGGGACTGCCTGCCGTGGTGGGGGGGGAGGTGGTGGTAATGGAGAGCAATTAGGTAATGCTGCTAGTTGCTCAATTTTGTGGATATACTAAAAAATCACTGCATTGTGTACTTTAAACGAGTGAATATCATATGTGAATTATTTCCACAAGAAAATAATTGATTCGGTGTTATTAGGTACCATTGAGTAGGTGCAGTAATATGACAACAGAAGGAGACACTGCCTGGCCCTGAGCCATCTTAGCACGTGTGGTTTAGAGTCCCGGCAGCGGCCTGAGGTTGTTAGACTGCTAACCTCTGTCAAGGTCAGCAGTTAAGACCCCAGCCTCGCAGTCTTGGAAACCCCCAGGAGCAGTGCTTTTCTGTTTTTGTAGGGGTGCTCTGATTTGGACGTGACTTGGTTTTTGTTCTTTTGAACCCACTTTATCATTCCTTCCCAATGAGGGTCTTCCTTCTTTTTGCTGACCCTGTAGTTTGGCAAGAGTGATACCCTTTTCCAGGGACCAGTCTCTCCTGCTACCATGTCTAAAGTATGTGAGGCCAAGTCTTGACACCTTCATCTCTAAGGTGCATTTTCCCTGTACATCCTCCAAGACAGGCGTGTTTGTTCTTCTGGCAACGATGGTTTGTAAGAATCCTGTGACAGTTACATAATCGCCTGTCAATCTGAGGGTAGTATATGAGTGGCGGGGTGGAGTCTAGGCTGCCAATCAGGTCATAGCCGATGAGGTCTCTGGCGTGGCCCTCTCCTGAGGATTCTGGGCGTGTTCCACTTTTCCTCCCTGCGGGTGGGACACCCTCTTCTTCTGCTTCACATTCCTACTGAGAAGTCACATAGAGCCACAATGACGGCAGCCAGATCCCTGAAACCATTGGGCCCATAGGAAGTTCCGCACACTGGCCTGGAATCTCCCTGAGTTTGGCATCATGGCATGTGCTGTGTGAGTCTGAAGAGGAATTCATGGACTATTATCAGACTTATGGGCTAATATTGGACTTATGGACTTGGTCTGGACTGGGTTGGTATGTTCTATTGATGCAGAATTACTTCTTGATATAAAGTTCTCTTACACACATATATATATACATACATATATGTCTCTATAGTTGTTTCTCCAGTCAACTCTAACACAGCCATCAAAAGGTACTAAAGCAAAGTGTGATGATGAATGTGGTAGTTACTTAGTCTCAAAATAATTTCCCCACAAGTTGCATGTTAATTACAACAAAAGAAAACAGTGTGTTAAAAACAGAAAATTTGGGTGGTCACCACCATAACCAAGTGGTCAAAGTTACCAAGGCAAATTATGGATGAACCTGACATCACATGGCTCCTAAGATCAAACCCAGAAAACAACATCACATGGTATTCTCACAAGAAACATGCACAGACTGTATTTCAGGTAGATACATCTAAATGACTGGCCTGATGTTTTAAAAAGCATTAGGACTATGAAAGACAAAGTAAGGCTAAAGATTGAAGGCTAAAGACATGACGATGATGAAGAATGTGGAGTCCAGCCCCACACTCAAAGTTCCTGGGAGTAACCAATGCAATTGTCAAAGAAAAAGAAGACAGGCAGAAGAATGCAGGGGACTTGACTTCATTCTCATGGGAAAGGAGGAGGAGAGGAGTTCAGATTTTATGCAACAACAGGGTTTTATGGTACTTGAGGCCTGTAAGTCTCCGGTTATATTTACACATTATAATAGGCAATGGGTTAATCTTGAATGTCTCTAGCCCTCAAAGGAAATACCTCAAGGGAGGTACCAGGTATGCAAGAGAGAAAAGGTGCAAATTGTTCCTTAATAACAAGGGACAAAAGGAGTGGATACTCTTAGAGATAAGTATCCTTGAACTGCTTAGATAAGGAGCCGGGTGTCTGAAGAAGGCACCTTTACATGAGCATTTATGGGGAGTAGATTTGATGTAGAGAAATATCCTTCTTGGAAGGAGTATGGCGGTATTTTCCATATTTTGGACTGCAGAGGGGAGCCTCACTTTAGGGCTGGGGCGGGCATACCAAGACCTCAGCAAGGGTTGAGAGCAGACCGCTTACACTTTCTCAGTTTCCCACTGGGTCATGCTGAGCTGGGGCCTAGATTAGCAGGGAGGTGACTCTAAAAAGATATTCTTGTATCTCATTTTTTCCCAAATGATTTTATGGGGGGCCCTTACAACTCTTATAACATTCAGCACATCATTTGTATCAATCATATTTGTACACACGTTGCCATCTTTATTTCCAAATATTTGCTACGTGAGCCCTTGGTATAAGATCCTCTTTCCCCCTCCATTTTTTTTTAATAAATCATTTTCTTGGGGGCTCATGTGACTCCCATCATGATTCATACATATTAAAAAGATATTCTTGGGGCGAATGATAAATTTTGAATATGGAATTTAAAGGTAAGTAAACAAAAGGATTGCTTCTAGGGGTTCCAGTTCACACATGCATGGTTCCATTCCAAAAGAAACACCTATTCAGTGGATAGCTCCAGACCAGGTCTCTCAGCAATAAACCGACTTTGGTTCCCACACAGAAGGTCAGATTCAATCAAGAGTGGAATCAAAGCAGTGGTTTCTGATGGCAATCTGCGAGGCCAGTTCAATTGGGGCAGAAAGATCCACTCAGAAGGTTGTGGTGACTGTCAGGGGGCTTCCGCAGGGGTGATCTTGGTAGTTTTTTTTTTTTTTCTCAAAGTGCACAGGCTGCTGATGGGGGGTTATTAGGAAGAAGTTTTAAGAAAATGGAAACCTGCGGTGGTCAGAAAAAGCCCCGAAAAGCCCCACCATTCTGCAAGAATTGTCCTGTGAGCATTTTGTGGAGAAACCTTACTCCAGCCAGCTCTAGCTCTCACCCTGCCCCATTCAGTCCCCCAAACTCAAAGACAGCTTCAAAGGAGTCTGATTTGAGTCGCTCAAGGATGCCCAAACTGCCATTTTGTCATGGTGTAAATGGAAACATGCACAATTCTCTGGGGGAAGGATTAGAGAGATGGAACCACTGCCTTCAGAAGAGTCTAACCTAGATGGAGAAATATTGGGAAACAATAGCCACACACACACACACACACACACACACACACACACGGGGGGGGGGGCGGGGGGGGGCGCGTTCTTGGCAGGACCTGTGGATCTGAAATGTGTACAAAGCTCAGGATGCTGCTGCGTCTCTTGGAGCGGTCCTGAAGCCCCCTGGGTGTCCCCCCCTTAGGTAGCTGGAACCCAAGCTGGCAATAAGACCCCAGGCCAGCTCATCTGACATCCTTCCGCTTTAAACATCTGAAACAGTTTATCAGAAGGCTTCTAACTTCCTCATAGTAACAGCTAAGCTCCTGTAATGATAGGACGGTAAAGATAAAATCCTGTAATGTGATTGGATGGCTGGCTTAGTCAGCTACCCCTCATTTACATAACTCAGCCGGTGACACTTCATTTATATAGCCCACAGTGTGGGCCAATCATTTTTCGTGATGCAAACTCATAACCATTTAAGGATACGTTTGGAAACCAAGAAGGATGATCATTTGTATAACTCAGCCCATAACACCTCATTTATATAGCCCACAATGTGGGCCAATCATTTTTCATGCTGCAAACCCAGGACCCTATATGTTTGGAAACCAGGAAGCATGATCTGACAGGTCAATGAAATCTACATAAACCTAGCAAAAACTGTATTAAAATTAGATCTGGGCCATTGAACCAGGTCTCTGGAGTCTCTGTGCATGATTGAAAGTAACTCTGTCGACCTGAGCCCTGGTGGTGTAAGTGGTTGCGTGCAGAACCGCAGGCCGCGGGCTTGGCGGTTCAAATCCAGCGGCGGCTGGGTAGCACCCACGACCACCAGAGGCAGTGATGCCCACCAAAAAATAAAAAAATAAAAAAAAAGGAAAGGAGCTCTGTCTCCCTCACTTCGCTGTGAGCTGGATCTGTTCACACACATATGTGTGTGTGTGTGTGTATATCTATGAAGCTATTGTTTCTTAATATTTTTCTATATAAATGTATTAAATAGATGTTTCTGTTTCTATGATTTTGTATTTGGAATCCTGGAGGTGTAGTGGGTTACAACTTGGGTTGCTAACCAGAGTCAGCTAACCAATGCTAGGACTTTGTACCATAATTTAAAAAGTTTTGTTATGGGCTGAGCCTCGGTGGCGTAGTGGTTGTGCGCGGGATTGCGGCCCACTGGGACAGAGGTTCAATTCCAGCAGTGGGGCTGGGCCTCCTACTCCCACCGCCGGAGAGCAGTGATGCCCCCCCCCCCAAAAAAAATTTGTTATGAATTGGGTGAAGGTTTACAGAGAAAGTCAATTTTCCATTTAACAATTCATACTTTTTTTTCATTTCACTGATTATAGTTCCCATAGGATAGCACCCTTTACTTTCCCTTCTCCATGTTTTTGTTTCCATTCTTTCTTCTTTCCTGACCTTTTAGAACTCTGTTCTTGGGCAAATGCTGTCCTTTTGGTCGCAAATGAATAATTATTTTAATGTGTTCCTTCATCTCTAGTATGACTGTTTAACCCTTTTAGTTCTCTTGTTGGGATGATAATTGAATGATGGAAATGAGTTCATTTCCCGACCCGAAGAATGACGAGGGACCCTAGAGTCAATCACTTTCTATACCATTGGAAGTCTAGTCTCTTATTATTTTTAAATTTTTGTTCTACAGTCTTCTACCACTGTATCCAGGACCTTCTAATGTGAATTTTTCAGAGCAACTGATAGTGATAGCTGGGCACTATCTAGTTCTTCTGGTGTCAGGGCTGTGGAATTTGATATTCACGTAGTGTATTACTCCACTGGACTAACTGTAACCATGTATCTTTGATTTTTTTCCAAATGGAAGATATTTGTACTTGGCCATTCAACAAGCTTTTTAGATCCCTTGTGAGCAATTTTATGTGGCAATACTTTTTAATTTACTGTGATATATGAGAGGATATGAAAAAAAATCCCAATTTTTTCCAAAGCTATGTATTTACTTATTTTTTTACAAAACAACTTGATCATCTTCAAAGTACTCTCCATTGCACTTAAAACATTTGTCAAATCTGCTATTTCATTCTTAGATGAGATGGGACACGTTCAGGGTGGTACAGCCGTAGGCAGCAATTTCATTCTTGAAAACATTTTTCAAACTCATCTGTTTGGATAGCTCCAAATAGCACCTCCCATATTTTTATCTTTGCCTCTTCTATGTCATCAAAGCATTGTCCTTTCATGGCTCTTCATTGATGGAAGTTGCACAGTGTGAGGTCAGGTAAGTAAGGTGTGGGGAGCAAACGAGGCATGCCATTTTTGCCCCAAACTGGCTCACTGAGATGGCTGCATGAGCAGGCTCAGTGTTGTCATGGCAAAACCAGCGCCCCATCTGCCACAAATCATGTCTTTTGTGTCCTACACTGTTACTCAATCTTTTCAGACCTCTAACTAGAAAGCTTGATTAACAGTCTGACCTGGTGGAATGAATTCCAAATGTACCTCAAGTCCACATTTTTATTTCATTTTGGAAGTTGGCCACTGTCCAGAATGAGCTTTGTTATCAATCGACATTTCACCTTTTTTGAAATAAGAAAACCACTTCTATACTTGAGTTTTTCCCTTAGGGCTGGTCCTTGTAATTTATGTTAACATCATAACAATTTTTGTAGCATTTTTCCTGAGCAAAATTTCACAGTCACATACTGTTCTCTTAAATTGGCCACTTCAGAAAATGAATGTTTGAGTGAAACTCCTTTTATGAAAACATTCACTGTGACCATAGAGTACCTTCCCAGGTGATGCCATGGGGTGAACTAATTCAGAGTGAATTGCTGGAGGCTTGCCTCGTGGAAAAAATGCATATCATGCAGGCTTTGTCCAGCGGGGCTTTTTTCTATTTTGGGAGGAATACCCCCTTATCATTGCGATCATGTTACACTTCCTGATTTGGATACTTGTAAGAGAATGTCCTTATTCTTAGGAAATATCCATTGAAGTAAGTGAGGGGAGAAAAGATATGATGTCTCAATATACCCTTATATTCAAATAGACCAAGAATGATACAGAAAACATGAAATTGTTAACACTTACTGACTTCCCAAAGAGTTTACAAGAATCCTTTGTATCTTTGCAATTATCTTGTGTAATTATTGTATCTTGAAATTGTTTTAAAATAATAAAAATTGTATTTTCATTCATGTCATATGCACGTGAAAGTATAAATCTAAGTTATTTTACTTAATGTAATTCAGGGGGGAAAAGGCCCCGACTAATGACAATTCACCTAAGGCACTCTACTTAATAGAGTTTCTACAGGATTTTCTAAACTGCTCAGAGACAAACAGGTTGGATGTGGCTGTCACCTAGCATTATCTGTCACCTCAGACAATACTGAGTCCCCTCTTATTTAACGGACTCTTAGCCATTAAAGCTGGGTCCTGCGATCTAGTTAGTCAACAAAGACCTCCTAAGGCTGCCTTAGGATTTAAAGAACCTTATTGTGTTGTTTGCTTGCTCACAGTCACCAGTTGTTTCCTGTTGCTATCCTGAAACTTGAGTTAATGTAAAACCCCTCGACGTCATGACTCCCCAGTCATCGGTGTGTATTCTCCATGCATCCTGACTGCAAACAGCACACAACAAAGACAGCTTGTTGCACTGTCAGTCACATCTCTCGTGTCACCTTCTAATACAAAGTTCCTTTTCTTCCTCTTCTTTGGAGTGAGTGAACTTGTTGCATCACTTCAGGGGAAACACATGCACTGCAGGTACCCAAAGCACGGCAACCGTTAAAGGAAAACTGCTGCCTTTGAATGGGGCTGTTGGTCAGACTATGGAAATGGCCACAGATTGTCAGAAGACTAAAAGAATTGGCTTTGAGGGAAGTGCAGCCAGAGTGCTGCTGAAAGTCGGCAACAGTGAGACTTTGTCTCACTGAGGTGGCACATGCTCTCGGGAGAGAGCAGTCCTTGAAAGGAACATCATGTTTGCTAATGTGGAAGGTTGGGGGTGGGGGAGGATATATGACACCGTGGCTACAACGATGCATTTCAATGGGCTGGAATACAGCAACACCTGTGAGAGGGGAGCCTGTTGTCCACAGGGTCCGTGTGTCGACACCCACTCCCAGGCACCTAACAACAACAAACGTTCCGTAATCTTCCTACAGCTTCAGATCCTGATACTAGGCAGTCACAAAACTAAAGTTGCACAAAATGCTGAAGTGTTGAAGTTGCTTCTCCCTTAGCGCTGGCCTCAATCTAAGCATTTCCAACATAGCCTTTCTCTTGGAGCTTTGTTTTGGAATCTAGTTGCTGTGAGGTCGGTGTGGAAAGTGGGAGACAGCAAAGCGTGCCGAAGGCCTGAAGGGAAAGGGAGGAGCGATTGGTTCCTCTCCCCATTTGCTGACCACGTAAACAGCGGATCATTTTATTCATTATGGTTGCAGGTCACAAAATCCTTTGAAGTTATTTAATTTCCCTATCTTGAGAGTGTTTAGCTTTCACTATTTACCTTACATTTAAATGTTCCCCACCTATGACTGTTTTCCCCTTGCTAATCGTATGTCATTTTGTTTCTGTATCGGCTGTTGTTGTTCTGTTGACTTCCGTGTTTAACAGAACAAAATGTTGCCTTGTTCGGTGCCGTCTTCACGATCATGGTTTAGTCCATATTGGAGTGTTTGCATCATGTCTTCCATCCTAGTATTACAGCCCTGGATGGGACAATATTCCGTAGCTAGTTGTGAGAAGTATATTGCCAGACCTTTATTCCTAGTCTGTCTTTGCCTGGAAGCTTTACTGAACGCATGTGTGGATCACTTTCAGCTTCATAGCAACACAGTATGACAAATCGACAGATGGGGGGGGGACTTCTTTTTACTTTTGTATTGTTGTCTTTTCATAGAATGTATTACAATGTAGTCTAAATTGATTTCACTGGTTTGATCTTTCTTGTTATGATGGATTTAGATGAGTTTTTATAAACAGACTCTGTGACACTGAGTTAATCCTGACTTGTAGTGCCCTCATAGGATAGGGCAGAATGGCCCCTGTGGGTTTCCGAGACTGTTCTGTAACTCTTTCAGGAATAGAAAGCCCTATCTTTCTCCTGTGGAGTGACTGATGGGTTTGAACATGTAGCCACTATGCTACCGAGACTCCTCTGTAAATGGAAGTATGCTTAAAATGCATTGCGGGGACTGTTACTCTGAAGGAAACCCACAGGAAGTCCTCTAAAAGGTGACTTGTTGCTCCTTCATGGATCATAATTATAAGTCTAGTAGTTTTGTGCAACTTTGGCTTTTCTTGAAACGGTCATATAAAAAACCTTTCTACTCCCTTACAGTTTCATGTATGGTCAACAAGTTAAGGGCCAGGCGTGGCTGACCGGATATTTAAACAATAGAACACAATTCTGAACAATTTAAACCGCTCCCTGCCAGTAAGCTCATTCAAATTGTCTTCTGTTTATGTGTATTGGAACGGTGCCCTGAAAAGTATATTTTTTCCATTAAAAAAACTTTGCTGAGGTATAATCGACGTACAACCAGCCAGTGTGCGATTTGATGAGCTTTGGCATGTGTATGCATTCATGAAGCTGTAACCATAATCAAGACAAAGAATGCATTCACCACCCTCAAAAGTTTCCTCACCCCTTCTTAATGATCCTCACCTTCAATCTCTCTCTGCTTCCCGAGCCTTGAAAATTTGAAAAGAAACACTTGATTTGTTTCAAGCATTAAAATCTATGCCTGCTTGGGATATACTTTCCACATTAAACAAATATTTGTAGTGAAACAAATGTATGGCCTTCTCAGCAGCATTTTGCATCGATGGCAACATATGACCCTGGGCCCTTTTCCAAACAGTCATCTGCTGAGCAGGATGCCACATGCTTCTTCACAGCTGTGTGTTTCCAGTTTCATATTTTTAAAAGGGAATATTACCTCCTTTCTTTCCTTTCACACTGTTGAGATGAGAATCAACGGGGACTACAAATGAGGGAGATTTTGAATTCCTCTGAAAGTGATAACAATCAATTTACGGTAATGCAGACTCCGTCTCTTAATCTCCTTATCCAGGACTGGGGAAGGTAAAGGATTGTTTAAGCTCTTCATTGGCACTTCCACAAGAAGACGGGTTTTACAGATGAAAAAGAACAAACTTAACTCAGTCATTTCTCCCCTATGTGGTAGCATATTTGTAGTAGTCTTAGAAAACTCCCATTTTTAGAAAGGAAGGTTATCATGCCCTAAAGAAATATGGGCTTGAGAGTTTCTGTGAATTGAACTATTTATGGGTTTTGTTTTTATAACTCTTACTCAGGTAAACATATTGAAATGATAGCTGTTCAATCATTTCATTTCAGGAGGTAGCATGTTATGAAGAACCAATAGTGCTGAAGGAAGAAGTTCAAACTGCTCTGAAGGCATTAGTAAAATACCTGACTCCAGGAATTGATGGAATACCAGTGGAAATATTTCCACAAATGTGTGCTCCCTCATCTATGCTAAGAAATTTGCAAGACAGCTACCTGGCCAATTGAGTGGAAGAGATCTATTATGTGTGTGCTTCCTAGTGAAAGATGACCCAACAGAATGTATGAACTATTGAGCAAGATCATTAATATCACACACAAATACAATATTGCTGAAGAAAGCTCATGAATGATTGCACCATTACACCGACTGTAGAACACTGCCAGGAAAGAGAGTCATGCTGGATTCAAAAGAGGATGTGTAACAAGAGATAATGTTGATGTCAGAGAGACCTTGGCTGAAAGCTGAGAAATCCTGAAAAATATTTGCCAGTATTTTCTTGAGTATGCAAAAACTTTTGATTATGTGGGTCATCACAAGTCCTGGATAGCATGGTGGAGAGTTGAAATTTCAGAACACGTAACTGTCCTTAAGAGGTACTTGTACACCTGGAACAAAACAAGGGGATGCTGTGTGGCTTGAGATCAAGAAAGGTGTGTTTTGGGGTCTGATTAAATAATCTGAGAAGCTGGACTTTAAGACAGAATAGGATGTCAGGATTAGAGGAAGATTTGTTAACAAAAGACAGCCTT